>SNQJ01S0033427.1:59504-74252 GCA_010110895.2 Picea sitchensis | reverse complement strand
GATGAGGGCTTTTGGTTGAGGTACATGTTGGGTACATGGTTGAGACAAGTAGTTGATGAGTTGCCACATACATGAGGTGTATAGTTGATGATGTTGGTACATCTTGATGAGTCATAGTTGATGAGTAGTTGATGTATGATTGGCACATACTTGGTACATGGTTGGAGGCACTTGTTAGTAATATTGTTGACACATGGTTTATGGATGATGTAGCATACTTGTCTTGGTATATTATTAGAAGCACGTATTGACCTTGGTGATGATTATGAGTTGTTGTGTTATGCTTGGTTGATGAAAATCTTGGTGATATTGTGCATATGGTTGAGAGTTGTCTTGGTGATTGATCTTGGTGAGTAGATCTAATTTGGTTGATAATATTGATGAGACAAGTTGTTGTGATAGGTTGTTTGGACAGATTATTGTGACATGTTATTTGTACATGTTTGGTGCATGGTTGGTGCACTTGTTTATGGTGCAAGTTGAGGTACATGTTGGCACATGTTATTGGTACAAGTTGTTACAGGTTGATTGGTATAGGTTTACAATAGTATATCTCATAGTGATAGTGTGACAACGGTTCCATCATTCTACTTCTACATTAGAGTGGTTGGATGGGGCAATGACAGGTGGTTGTAGCCGGAGAACATAGGGGGTTGTAGCCTCTTTCTGGTTGTAGCTAGAGAATTGGGGAGTTGGAGCTTCCCTCAGGTTGTATCCTGAGAAACTAGGGGGTTGGAGCCTCCTTCCAGTTGCAGTTGGAAAACAAAGGAAGTTGGTGCCTCCAATGAATGTAATTCTTAAAGACATATAAGAAAAAACATTCTGTGGTTTTCTCTCACTTTGGGTTTCCACGTAAAACAATGGTGTAATATGTATGTGTATGATTGCTCACTTTTTCATTGTTTATTTACTCTGCAACTATTGGATGACAATGCTACATTGATATAACACTTGTGTTTTATGGTGAAAAAATATTAAATTTCTCTATTACTGATTCACCCCCCTCTCAGTAATCCAACAATTAGTATCAGAGAAGGTTCCTTTAGGAAACAATTTAACCACTGGAAGGGGATCATGGATTATTCTGAGAATGGAGTACCAATGCTTAATGGTCAGAATGGTTTAAAGTATGAGATGTGGAGAAGAAGGACAAAATTATTTTTACAGGCACAGGTGCATTATATTTGGCTATCAGTTGTTACATGATATGATAGTTCAAAAAGGGAAAAGACTGCAACCAAGAAGGAATTGAAGAAGAATAACAAAATAGAAATGGATTTCATCTGGGAAAGATTACCTAATATGATAAGAGTAAAGGTTGGTAAATGTTCATCAGCCAAAGAACTTTGGGATAAGTTACATGACATATATTCTTCACCCATCGTAGATTCAGAAAATGCCAAAGAAGATGCAGATACATATCAAGAAGAATTATGTTCACCATGTCAAACATATTTAGAAGATGAAGAGTACATAATCACCAGAGGTATGTTGTTTTGCTTTAATTGTGAAAAATGTGGACATCTTGAAATAAAATGCCATGAAGGAAATGAGACAAAAAAACTAATTGAAAAGGAAGACAATTATGAAGCAGAATTGACTAGTGCTTTAGATGAACTAAGAGAATAAAATAAATCACTCAAGAAAGAACTGATGAAACAAAAGGAAAGTGTTCACATTTTTGAAGAAGCCCAATAGGTCATTGAGAACTTAAGAACTCGGCTAGAAGAAGCCAGAAAGATCAAAGAAAATATTGAATATCAAAAACAGTATTTGGAAACCAACATAGCAGCATAGAAGGAAGAAGCGGAAATGAGAGAGACAATATTGACAGATCATCTTAAGGAAATAACTAATGATCTAAACCAGATTGAGGCAAATTTTGGTCAAGAAGAGAAAGGACTTGAAGAAGAAATAATCACATTAAAAATTCAGCTTGGAGAAGTAAAAAGAATAGAAGAAGTCACAAAGTCTCAGATAATGAAGAAAGAAGAAGAGGTTGAGAAGCTTGAAGAATAAGTTGTCACATTTAAAAGTAAAATCGTCAAGCTCAAAAAGAATTTTGAAGAGATAGAAACATCCACATCAGTTATAGAGAAAGAAGAGAAACACTTTAGGTTGCTAGAAAAGAAGAATGAAGAAAATAGAAAGAGTTATGCATAAGTACTCAAAGGAAAGAATCGTGGTCAACCAAAATCTAAGATAACTGTTGAAGATACATATTCAAGAAGACCATCCATGTTTAAGCCACAAAGAAGCTTCAATCATGATCATGATCAGTCAAGGCATAAATTCAGAAGGAATACACCACACAGAAGATCATTCACTCCTAGGTATGAAAATTTATTTTATGGTAATTGTTTTTATTGTATTAATTTTGGACATAAGGTTGCAGATTGCAGGGATTATAAAAGAAATGTTCAAGCAAGAAGTCCCTATGTGGCCCCACGCAACATTGAATGTTACAAATGTCATAACTATGGACACATAGCTAGTGATTGCAAAAACATGATCGATACTTCCATGAAAGAGAACACTGATATCAGATATAAGAAAGCATGGATAAGAAAACTGGAAGAACAAGTGAACAAAGACCAGGTACTAGAGATCACAAGATTGGTAGTAAAACGAGATGAAGAAAATTCTATAGAGAAAAAGAAAGATGTTAGATACATAAAGGTTTGGAAAATAACTGAAAGAAAATAAGGACAAGTAAATAAGGAACAGGTTCAAGAGATCGTACTTTCAGGAAGTGTAGTGAAATATGAATCCATAGACATAAAGAAAGAAGTCAGAGCTCAGAGAGATGATGAATCTACCAATGAAGATGATGATGAATCTACCAATGAAGATGATGATGAATACACATCAGAGCAGGAATTGTTCTGATCCATTCGGCTTAGAGACTCCAGGTAATATAAATATTAGACAGGAGGAGTCTATGTGATAGCTGTGACAGGCCAAAGAACCATCCTTCAAGCAACTTGTATATTTTGAGAAGATAGATCCAGAGTAGTTAGTTAGCAGAAGTACAATTTGATAGATTAATCAAGACTTCATGATAGTATAGTGATAAATGAGCCAACATAATGGACAATTGCACAAGTAGAGTCTTGGATAGTATGGACATAGATGGATTCATAAGAACACTTAGTAGGTTTGGACATATATATGATAGTGGACGAGATCATGGATTCATATATTTGTTCAGAGAGTGGTTTAGATACAAAGGAACATTATCATAATGGATGATAATTACACAAGAAATGGCTCAAACAATGCTAATGGATTCCAAATTGACAGATATTTTTTGGACACATGCAGTGCATACAATAGTTCACATTCAAAACAGAGTAATGCTCAGAAACAACAATGACAAAAATCCCTACTAACTATGGAAAGGAAGTCCAGACAACAACCTCTACATCAAGGTAACTCAAGGCAATATTTTATTAATTGAAATTTATGTTGATGATATTTTTTTTGGAAGTACTAATGACAGGTTAAGCCAGAAATTTGCAAAGGATATGCATAATGAATTTGAAATGTCATTACTTGGAGAACTATCCTTCTTTCTAGGTCTTCAGATATGTCAAAGCAACCAAGGAATTTTTATTTCTCAAGTTATGTATATCAGAGAAATGCTAAAGAGGTTCGAAATGGAAGATTGAAAACTAGTTACCACTCCTATGCAAACCAGTTGCAAGTTGAGCAAAGATGATGATTCAAAGTCTATATACCAAAGGCAATACACGTCAATTATTGGTATCTTACTATATGTGACAAAATCCAGACCAAATGTAATGAAGGTAGTTGGACAAGTGGCACTATTTGAAGCAACACCAAAGGAATCACATATATTAACAGTAAAGAGGATTTTAGATATCTCAAAGGAACAAAAGAGTTTGGATTATGGTATCCAAAAGGAAATGATCTATCACTTATTTTCTACACAGATGAAGATTGGGAAGGTTACATTGATGAGCGACGAAGCACCAGTGGAGAAAAGTTCTACTTGGGTGAGAGTTTAGTATCATGGCTAAGAAAGAAACAATCATCAATATCCTTATATATAGCTAAAGCAAAGTATATTGCAGCAACAGGATGTTGTACACAGGTTCTATGGATGAAACAAACTTTGGCAGATATACAGGTTGAATATGATGATCCCATTCCAATCTATTGAGATAATAAAAGCACCATCAGTATCTCAAAGAACCCGGTGATGCACTCTAAGACGAAGCACATTCCAATCAAGTATAACTTTCTACAGGAACATGTTACAGAGAAGAAAATCAGAGTTGAATATGTGGGCACAAAAGAACAAGTGGAAAACATCTTTGCAAAACCACATCCACGAAAAGCCTTTGAGTATCTAAGCCAGAGACTCGGAGTAATTTCTACTCCAAAATGAATGTGTTTGAATGCTTATCTTATATGTCTTAGATTTACACAAGGAAGTACCATAAAGAGGAAAGTTCAGGTTGGAAGATTAGTTTCAGGGGGAGTATCCCCAAGGAAAGTTCAGTTAGGGGCACCAGCCCCGGATGGAAAGATACCTTTGTCATTGATGACAAAGGGGGAGAGATTTATTAGATGCAAAGGTAAATGCTTGGAGAAAGAGTACAACAACATGGTTCTAGGGAGAGTGATGCAGGAGTATTGCTCCAAGCTAGCTACGTGCCATCTGTTATCACTCCAAGAAACTCCTTAGGGTTGTAGTCTAAGGATGCTTGGTAACTTAAAAATAATCTGTAGGTATTCTTGGAACAATGGGGTCTTTAATGATCAATGTAATAGACAACTCATCATACATATAAAGAAACAGTGCTTTCAGGAAACAATAATCAGATCAAGTAATTTGAAAGGAGGGGATGAAGCACACTAATCTTGATNAATACAGTTGGGTGTAAGGCTTCATACAAGATAGAAAGAAAATCCTTCACTTCAAATCTATGAGCTCAATAAAGAGATAACAGTCTTCATAAGCTAAGATAAACTGAAATGAAGTACAGAAATGGAAACATGGATATTTTTGATATTGAAAACGAAAGGGGACTGCAATTTTATTATATCATAAGAGTCTATACAGTAGCACAAAAATGTATCCCAGTTTGAACCATTGTCTCTTAGAAAATATAGACATTTATAGCCTCTTACAATCAGTTTTTAAGATCCTAAAAACTTGGATCTGTATCTAAAAATATCAATTCAAATTAACTAAGCAAATTGATAACAAATACTTAATGGCTAGACTAGTATTCGAATTGTCTTCAATCTGAAAATTTGACATCTGTATTCTTCAGCTTCTGGAATCTGTTGTGTCATGAAACATGTCAAAGGCACCTGTCTTGGCAGCTATATTTCTTCAGTACTCATAGTCGATACTTTAGGAGATCATTTTAGCATGTGGTTTCCAAAACTCCCACAAATCTCTGATGTAGAGTATTTTTCGACCAAGTTGTTAATCCTTTAATGCTCTGGAATCTCTTTAAAACCTGTGAAAAACACCCTGCTCCATTCTTAGCTTTCAAAAATGCTTTTTGTGCTTTCACCAGCTAACTCACCTTATGATTCGCTGGTTAGCTGGTGAAAGCACTACCTTTCACCAGCTAACTGGTTGTAAAATTTCCCTGTGCGCTGGTGAAAGCTCTGCCTTGGCCCAAAATGAATTTTCACCTCCAAAACTGTGGTTCTATCAAAAAAATCAATGTGTCTCTACTTTATCCCCTTGCATGGTCACAACAACCTGAGCTAGCACTTGAAAATCTGGGTGTGACTTTTGCTTTTGCTTCAATTTTCTAATCTTCCTTTTAAGGTGCTTTGCTAACCACCATAGACTGTTATAGTCTTTGGTGATTTTATTTTTCCTCTTCTTGTCCTTGACACTTTCACGAGCCAGATTTTCAAATGCAGCATTTGTTTCTACAAAATTATCAGATAGAGTCTTGTATCTTTCCTTTATTACTCTCTCTAAGACCTCCTATTGAGCGATCACTTCTTTGAGTTGCTTGATTTTTTGTGTTTTCTTCGACTTAGTGCTCTTTGATGTTTCCCCTTCCTCAGTGTGAGTAAAGGTCTCACAATTTTGTGCAAACTCAATGGAGTGTTTAGGACTTTTAATGGCATTGCTCTCATCTTCTTGCTCTGGATCGGAGTCTGTGTATGGCAGGTTTAATATGTTTGTTTTCTTTTCTATAGGCTGCTCTGTAGTAGTTTCAAAATCCATTTTTTTCTTTGACCTGTGAGATCTCACACCAGAGATCCTATCTTCTAGGGGTCCTGGAAGGGTTCTCCTCTTCCTCGAGCTGCTTTGAGGAGTCAATTGCCTTTTTCCAGCTTTCCTCTGTTCATTCATGGGATGAGTTTGAGTTTCAAAGCCCTCCCAAAAAAGAAAATGTTGCCAAGTCCTTCCTTTTTGTCTCAGCTCCTCCAGGATTATCAATTTAATAAGGCCAAAGTGGCAAAGAGTGTTCTTCATACTTATAGGTTCAACTCTAATCTCTTTACAAACTTTAGTTAAGCTCTTGTGCAAGAAGAAAGGTAGATTTAAGAGAGTTTTCCCTGTAAAATGGTCTAAGAGCTTGAAATGATATAACATCAGTTTGTCGTGCCTTCCTTATGAAGTTATGTAGATTTGGATGCCCTTAAACAAATCCTGCCACTCATCTTCTAAATGGGAAACTGGCAAGCTTTTCTTCCACGCATTATTTCTGAACTCTTCCTTTAAATATGCTTTGAAATTTAGGTTCTTGGTGGTTGTCGTTTTGAACCAACTCTAGCCTAATCTTGGTAAACTGGTCGTTGCAGTGATGGTAGCTTCATCCACGATGATTTCTAAAGATCCAACGAAGGCTTTATTTCCATCGAATGTTTTAGCAAATGCCTCTGTTGTTGACTGGTGACAGTCGTTCTGTAGCTTTTCGACATATTCCATACAACCTGCGTTTGAGAAGTGTTTTTGCACCTCTAGATGCGCCTGTAGAAAGGACAGACTGTCCAATTCTTTTCTCAACAAAGAACCACTGCATCTCCTTGCCATTTGCAATTCAAAACCCGAAACAATTTCACACACCAAACACTGCAATCTGTTGTTTGGGCCGAGGTCTTGCATTGGTGAAAACACTCGGCTCTATCTTTCAACATTGAAAACTTACCATACACTTGTGGGTGATGCGTGTTGGGGAAATGATGGGCCGATTTGATGTCACCAGCCATGTAGTATCGCTCCCTCACTTGTGATGATGGATTCAAATTCACCATTTCCAACGCCATGATCATGAAGCGTGCATTTTTGAACGAGATCCGCTTTGCAATCCGATTTAGACGTGCAAACTTGAATCTCCATCATTATCCACTTTCACCAGCGCATCATAATGATTGCATGACGTGGGCTGAGCATGTCATCATTTGATTTTTAAAATGTGGAGAAAATACACGTGATCCCCGCTTTCACCAGCTAATGGCCCGTTGGAAGTGCTCCTTGGCTGTTGAAAATCGCCGCTTTCACCAGCTAACGGCCCATGAGAAATGCTCCTTAGCTGTTGAAAATCACCGCTTTCACCAGCTAACCATCATCTTTAAAACACGCGTTAGCTGTCGAAATATTTTTATGAAAATTTTAAAGAAAAGACCTTTATGGATCGTCTTATTTCTAAGACAAAAATTAAAACCCAAGTTTTGCTACTAGAAAAACTCAAAATAAATTTGGAGAAAACTACCAATAGTCATGCTATCAACCACAAAATGCAACCATATTCACTGATCCATTTTGGGAGCTAACATTTGGCTCCAACTGGGATGGACATCTCCTTGTGAGGTGACCAAGAACCTAGCTAGACTCAGTAGCCTTATTACAATTTAAAGAAGAAATCTGAAAAATAGTTTTGCTAGTACCATTGGGCATGGAGTTATTCAAGTGATAGAAACAAAGAAAACAGAACTGAAAAAGAATATGTACAAGTAGAACAGGGCTTTTAAGAAAAAGCCTTATGAAAAATAGGTCTTTAGAAAGCGCCCATTGAAAGGACCACCTGCTACTTCCTCGCCTGAAAGATTTTGGAGAAAAAAGGTATTGTTCTACTGAACCGTTGTTATGACAAAAGGACCTGTCCAGAGAGCCTCAAATTTTTCGTGTTTCCCCTTCTCTTGCCTTGCTGCATCCCACTTTAAGACTAATTCCCCTGTTTTGAAGACATTTGATTTAACTTTCTTGTCGAAAATCTCCTTGATTTTTTCTTGATGTAATTCTGTTCTTTCCAAAAGTTGCTCTCTATCTTGTTGTAGCTCTACCAAAATATGAATTCTCCGAGTCAAATCACTTGGTTCAGAATTGGTTTCTTGTAAAAATTTAGCAACCGGCAGTGCAAGTTGAACAGGAAATATGGCTTCAGTACCATATACCAACTTGAAAGGAGATGTACCAATTGAATTTTTACATGTAACGCTGTCAGCCCACAAAGTAAACTTCAGCTCGGAATCCCAGCCTCTGGCATTTTGTTCAAGCAGCTTCTTTATAATTCTGACTAAACTCTTGTTTGATGACTCAGCTAAGCCATTTCCTTGCGAATAGTAAGCAGTGGAATGTACCTGCTGAATTCCCAGCTCTTCACATAATTTCACCAAGTGTTTATCTTTGAATGCAACAGTGTTATCAATGACTATTCTCTTAGGGCAGCCAAATATGGCAAATATGTTTTCTTGCAAAAAATTTATGATGACAGTATGATTGGCATTCCGGGTGGGAATAGCCTCAATCCACTTTGTAAAGTAATCGGTGGCAACAAGGATCCACCGGTGTTGACCACTAGAAGGCGGGTGAATTTCACCTATGAAGTCCAGGCCCCATTGCTGGAAAGGACCTTTGACCACTATAGGTTTGAGGGGAAGAGACTTCAGTTGTTGTTTGCCTTCAAATCTTTGACACTTGTCACATGCTCTCACAAACTCACACACATCTGAAAATAAGTATGGCCAATAGTAACCAGATCTTAAGATTTTATGTGCAGTGGTTTTCCAATAGTGATGTCCCCCGCATTCACTATTATGGAATTCAATCATGACCTTAGCTACTTCTTCTTGGTTTATGCACCTCAACAATAAACCTATTGGATTTTTCTAGAACAATAAGTTGACATTGATGCAGAAATTTATGGCTTTGAGCTTCAAAGCCCTTCCTTGTGTTTTTGTCAAATCTGATGGGACTGATAAAGTTTGCAGAAAATGACTAATGTGACTGTACCATTTGCAATCGGCTAGGTGAGCTGAGACCTGCATTTCCTCACCTTATTTATTCTCTGAAGACTAAACATTATCTGCATTAATACTTACCAAATTTATTTCGAGTAGCCTACAATTTTCTTCTGCCAGAAGTTTGGCAAGGCCCTGACCCTTCACAAGTTTTGCTGGTTTAATTTCAACATCAAATTCAATCAACTTTTCTATCCACTTACTCCTTTTTCCATCTATGTCGAGTTGTATAAGCACATCTTTAACTGAACTGGAGGGTACAAAAGCTATTACCTTGGCCTGAAGGATGTAAACTCTAAAAGATTTCAATGACTTGATAAGTGCATATGCTTGTTTCTCCAACAATTCATACTTTACCTCTATGTCCCTCAAGACCTTACTGAATAAGGCAACTGGCTACTCCTGATCATCGACATTTTTCTGCAAGAGTATTGTTGCAATTGTATCTCTTGAAGCAAATGAAAAAATGTAAAATACCTTGGCGAAGTCAGGGCTGATCAAAACAGGGGCTGTTGTGATGGCTTCCTTGATAGCATTGAATGAGTGTTTGGCTTCTTTAGTCCATTTWACCTYGGAGTCCTTTCTTAACATAGCAGTAATATGCTTTGTGAGTTCTGCAAAGTTCACTATAAACCTCCTGATAAAGTTTATAGTCCCAAGGAAAGACTGAATGTCCTTCTTTGATCTAGGAAGAGACAGATTTTTAATTGCTTCTACCCTTTTTGGGTCAATTTTCACCCCATCAGCTGAAACAATATGCCCAAGTAATTTCCCTTCCTTAAGTGCAAAATTTGATTTTTTTGGATTAAGAGAAATGCCATACCTTCGAAATTTTAGGAATGTCCTTTTCAAGTGATGCAAATGAAGTTCATGGATGCTCGAGAAAACAGTGATATCATCGAGATATATCAGGACAAATTTATCTTTCTCTCCAACGAAAGCAATGTCCATCACCCTTTGGAATGTCTCTCCTGCATTCATCAATCCAAAGGGCATCTTCTCGTACATAAATGTACCCCACAGAGTAGTAAAAGCAGTCTTTTCTTTATCGTCCGGATGGACAGCAATCTGGTTGTATCCGGAAAACCCATCAATAAAAGACATCACCTTTGATCCTGACACCTTCTGCAAAATATGCTCCATTTTAGGCAGAGGGTAGTTGTCCTTCCTAGAGAACTTATTTAAATTTCTGAAGTCGACACAGAGTCTGATCTCCCCATTCTTCTTCCTGACTGGTACAAGATTCACAATCCATTCTAAATATCTGAGAGGAATGATGATGTGGGCGTCCAATAGTTTTTTAATTTCCCTTTCCATTGTAGGCAACAACAAAGGATTGAAGGATCTAAGCTTATGCCTGAATGGTTTGGTGTCTTTATTCAAGGGAATCTTATGCTGAATTACCTCTGTATCAAAAGTCTTCAAGTCATCATATTGCCAAGCGAAGATGTCAGCAAACTCCTTTAGCAATTCTCCATAATCAACCCTTTTCTTTTCAGTCAAATGTGAAGCTAAGTTGACATATTTAGGATCTTGTTCACTGGCTACATTATACTGCAAAACTTTTGAATCTTTTTCCCCATTTTCCAATTTGACAGCCACATCATTATTATCGAAAATCCTTTCCAAAGGGATCAAACCTTTAGGAATTTTGTTGGTAGACAGCTGGACTATTTCATGTGCTACAATTTTGCTTCTGAATTTTGGCTTCTGAATTTCATTTTCATGTTCATTCTCCTGATCGATCTACAAATCTGCAAACTCATCTATCACTGCAAGAAATCTAGTGAGTTCAGGATCGTCTTCAAAAACCTTCCAAAATTTTACATTATCAGGGAGAGAGGGCCTATATTTAACTTGAATTTTGTAATTCAATTTATGAGGCAGAGGGGGTATGAAAGCACAAGCTGACACAGCCAATGAATCAACCAATTCATTCATTGCTCTAGGTATATATGAAATTTTAAAATCTGCAAAATTGTGAATTAACCTCAACACTTCATCTCTGTATGCTTTCAACCTGAAATGTTTTTCTTGAAAGGACTTATTCACTTGTTGAATGATCAGATCTGCATCTCCGAATACCTGCAATATTTTAATCTCCATCTCTTTGGCTGCATTTTGCCCCAAAAGTAGTGCCTCATTCTCAACAATATTATTAGTCACTTTAAAATCAAGTTTAAAGGACAAATGATAATTTTTCTTAGAAGGGGAAATCAATACCACTCCTGCTCCTGCTGATTCTTTAGTGCAAGCATCGTCAAAGAACATGGTCCAAAGATCGTCCTCTGTTGTTGTTGTGGGCTGAACTGGCTTTTTGAGCAGCAATGCATCTAGTAATGAATCATCAATTTTCAAAATACAAGATCCCATACCTGTGTCGACAGAATAGATAGGATGATTGGATGGATTTTTTTTGTCATTGATTACATATGCCAACTGAGATTCCCTGTATAGTCTTCTGTTCACCCCTCCAAAAACATGGATAGTAGCGTAGGAGAGATCCATTTGAAGAGTGCCACCTAGCCTCTTCATCCACGATCTTGATAGCAGACATCCAAATTTTGGAGGTATGTCAGCCACTACTATATCCATAACCATAGTCTTCATGGATGCTTGGGTTAAGGTTACAACCAAGTCTTTGATCATCCCAAGACATTTGACTTTTCGAGAGTCAAAAGAGAAAAGATCATGATAATACTTGGTGATCTCCAGCCCAAGCTCATCCATGACCGCCTTTGGCATCAAATTTTGTGAAGCACCGGAGTCCAACAAACAGTTATGCAGTGTTTTTTCATGAATATTTAGAGAGATGTAAAAGGGGGGACAACTTTCATCTCTGTCTTCTATCATTTGGCCCAGAGTAATGGTTGGATTTTCATCATATATGTTGAGGATATCAACAAAAAGGGATATAGATTGGGGATCTAGAGTTTTGAGGATATCCTTTTTTAACATTTCATTTTTCATTAATTCGAGTAGAGGAATAAAAATTTTATTTTTTTGTATTTTAGCCTCAAAATTGAACGAATATGGGACTTTATCAGAAGCTTTATCAGAGACCTTTACTTGATTCGAAGGAACTTCCTGATTGCTTTGTTGTTCAACATGAGCCTGACTTTCTGGAGTTTGATGCTTGACAGGGGCAACAGTCTTCTTGGGAGGAGCTGATGCTTTCACCTTTGAAGGATTTGTTTGTTGATTCTCTGATATCTGATCTTTTTGCTTAACAGGGGCTGTGATCTTTTCGGGAGAGGCTAGTGCATTCTGTTGGGCAGTATCATATTTAGATCGGAGGTTATATCTATTCTTATCTTCTGTCGTGAAAATTCCATCATCAATAGGATTATCTTCTGTTTGTTCAGTCATCAATGCTTCATCATAGTCATGTTGTGTTAGATAAGATTTCCATGTCTCTTCTCCAACACAATGAATGTTATCTTCTCCATATTCTTGATATTCTCCCTCGTCTTTGTCCATCACAACATTTTGAAGAGGGACCTTTATTCTCTGATCTTCAGTAGGATTCTTTTCTCTTTGCAAGATCTGTGTTGATCGATTATTTCTTCTGAAGTTGTTGGGATTTTGATTTGGGTTCCTGCCTGCAGAATCATAAGTGCCTCTTCCCTTCACAGGCTGCTTATTTTCAATCTTGATCTTAGGTATCTCAGAGGTTAGAGACTCTAGCATCTTAGCCATTTTATCAAACTTTGGATCAGCAGTTGATGAAGAGGAAGCCTCATTCCTTGGCCTTCTCCTATCAGAATCTCCTTTCCGCTTCTGGGAGGCTAAAATATTGGATTCCACCTCAAGGGCAGCATCTTGCATGAGAGATAATGTTGGTGACCTCCTTTCTCTCAACAATAAATAGAAATCTGAGTCAAAAGCATCAGAATATGTGATCTTGGCAGAAGCATCTGAAGGTTTTATTTCTGCTGGTATTTTACCATACATCCGGTTAAATCTTTTAGTGAAATCAGAGACTGACTCACTATTTTGTTTCCTTAGGTTTCCGAATTCTGTGATATAGTATACAAAATCTCTTCTGTCACCCCAATGTTTCAAAAAGGTCTCATCCAATTGCTCGATTCCAGCTATGGAACCAGCAGGGAGTTCTTTGAACTATTTTCTAGCATGGCCATCTAGGCTTTGGACAAAGACTCGTGTCCAAACATCTTCTTCTTCAATATTAAGGTTTTTAGCATAACTGTAGAAAGCCTCAATATTTTCTTCAGCAGACACATCGCCTTCACCTATGAATTTGGGCATATACTTCTGATAGTCTCCCGTTGGCATGGTTGATACAGGGTTTGGCAATATGAGTGGTGCATACCTAGCAGCGAGGATTTGTTGCATCTTCGTCAAAGGAGGTGGTGCAGCCATAACTATCAAGGGTGAGAAAGGTGATGGTTTCTTTTTCGAGTCTTCAACACTAGAGGTGCGAAGGAGGTGAATATTGTAATGGGAAAGAGGTCTGATATGAGGCTCTGTAAAAATTTGCAAGCTGTCCAGCTAAATTTCCTTCACCCTTAGCAGATAGCTCTTGGAGAAGATGTTCAACAGCAAGGAGGCTAGTGTAAATGTTTAAATGATCTTCTTGTTGCTGAGAATGAAAAGACTCAAGGGAAGAAGAACTAAGGCTTCTTTCTAAAGTCTTGGATGTTATTTCAATCAAATTTGAATCTATCAATTTATCATCATTAGTATTTTCTTGTTGATCAAAAGGAATTTGTTCTTCTACAGTATTTACAACTGTTTTTTCATCAATGCTCTTTGAAAAGAACTCAAATTTTTTTGTAGTAGATTTTCCAGAACTAAAAAGAGGATTACCTTCTGTATCTGATCTTGAAGCTTGACCCTAAATTGTCTTTCCTTTCCTGAGAATTAGTTCTGGATTGGACACTGGTGTGATAGGTGATTCTTGAGGATTCGCCCTAGTATTGATCCTCTTAGGAGCCAGGATGAACTTGTGGAGTTGCTAGATAGATAATTACAACCAACTAAAAATGTCTAATCTTTGTCTATCATCAAAGATCAGCTCTGTGTCGTATCCCAAGAAAGCAGAACTTAAATTTCATCTCCCCGGCAATGGCGCCAATTTGTTATCACTCCAAGAAACTCCTTAGGGTTGTAGTCTAAGGATGCTTGGTAACTTAAAAATAATCTGTAGGTATGCTTGGAACAATGGGGTCTTTAATGATCAATGTAATAGACAACTCATCATACATCTAAAGAAACAGTGCTTTCAGGAAACAATAATTAGATCAAGTAATTTGAAAGGAGGGGATGAAGAACACTAATCTTGATTGCCAAATACAATTGGGTGTAAGGCTTGATACAAGATAGAAAGAAAATCCTTCACTTCAAATCTATGAGCTCAATAAAGAGATAACAGTCTTCATAAGCTAAGATAAACTGAAATGAAGTATAGAAATGGAAACATGGATATTTCTGATATTGAAAACGAAAGGGGACTGCAATTTTATTATATCATAAGAG
>SNQJ01S0033427.1:37147-56455 GCA_010110895.2 Picea sitchensis | reverse complement strand
TGATTATGAGTTGTTGTGTTATGCTTGGTTGATGCACATCTTGGTGATATTGTGCATATGGTTGAGAGTTGTCTTGGTGATTGATATTGATAAGTAGATATGATTTGGTTGATAATATTAATGAGACAGGTTATTGTGATAGATTGTTTGTACAGATTATTGTGATAGGTTATTTGTACAGGTTTGGTGCATGGTTGATGCACTTGCTTATGATACAAGTTGAGGTACAGGTTGATGTATGGTACATGTTGGCACAGGTTATTGGTACATGTTGTTATAGGTTGTTTGGTACAAGTTTACAACAGTATATCTCATAGTGATAGGGTGACAGTGGTTCCATCATTATACTTCTAGGTCAGGGTGGTTGGACGGGGCAAGGACAGGTGGTTGTAGCTAGAGAACATAGGGGGTTGGAGCCTCCTTCTGGTTGTAAACAGAGAATTGGGGAGTTGGAGCTTCTCTCAGGTTGTAGCCTAAGAAACTAGGGGGTTGGAGCCTCCTTCCAGTTGTAGTTGGAAAACAAAGGAAGTTTGTGCTTCCAATGACTGTAATTCTTAAAGTCAGCTAAGAAAAAACTTTTCGTGGTTTTCTCTGGCTTTGGGTTTCCATGTAAAACACTGGTGTACTGTGTATGTGTATGATTGCTCATTTGTTCATTGTTTATTTACTTTGCAACTATTGGATGACAATGCTACATTGATATAACACTTTCATTTAATGGTGAAAAAATATTAGAATTTTCTATTATTGATTCACCCCCCCTCTCAGTAATCCAACCGGGCTCATGGAGGCTTAGACCCTCATTTATTTGTGTTGGAGATTCTTTCTTAGAGGAGGGTGCACTCATAGTAGGCACAAGCCACAGTTGGATGATCACAGATCCATTAGTTTCAGTGGAGAGGTAACACACAAGTGCATCTTTGTGTGCAAGGGATTCTTCTTCAAAGCTACAAGGATCAAGGGTGCATTGTTTCAGTGGATAGGGCAACAAAGGGAGAGGGCGCACTAAGCTTGGGTGCATATCTCCATGGATCCTTTGATAATTATCAAGAGGATATTGCTATGTATACAAGTTCCATTGTATTGGTTTACTTGTTGTATCCTATGCTTTAGACATTAGTTATATATACTTTCATTCCAAACTGGTTTTTTCCCAGGGGGGGTGTTTATCCAGGGTCATGTTGACCAAAAATACTTGTGTCTTAATTTCATGCATGCTTAGAGTTTATATCAACATTTCATAGTTTTAAAGAGTAGAGGAGTGTTAATTTTTTTTATTTATATTGTATGTGCTAACGTTAGGTTACGAAAACACTTGCAAGGGCACCTCAAAGAACACTTAACCATAAAACTTATGAGCATAAAAGTATCTTGACTATTTGTTGTCCTAACACGCAACAAAGGAAAGTTTTGGAGATTGAAAATTAGAGCTTATAACATGCCAAGGATAGAAATTTTTGAGAAGCCTCATAGGACCTCAATGTTCTTCATGGTATCAGAGCCTTGGTGGTGAAGTTTTGTTGATTTTTTATAGCATCTTGTGGGAAGTTTCTTGACAGCTTGTCGGCAGAGTTTTGGAAAACTAGTTGGCAGTGTTTGTGGCAACTTATTGACAGATTTGTTGGACAATTTATAGAACGTTTTTTGGACATGTTTGGACAACCTTAATTCCACTTGTGTGTCAAGTGGTGAGGTTGAGTTCTTTTGTAGTTTTATCTTCAGTGTGAGTTTTCAGTAGACATTCATGTCGATGAATTAGATGAGAAAGGAGGATAGGATAGTAGGTGATAACAATTGGTCCCCTTAGAAGACCAGGATCATATTTTTCCTTGATGACCTCGAACTATGGGATATAGTTCAAGGCCTAGTGGTTCTTTGTCCTGTCACTGCTCCCTTGTTGGTTGCATATTTCATAAAGAAGAAAAACAAGGCAAAGAGGACTATTTTTGACGGGGTGACAGATCATGTCATTTCGCATTTGAATGGTAAATACTATGAATTTGAGATGTGGAAGTCTTTATGCAATCTTTACCGGAGTTCCAACCAGAACCGAAAGATGGTTTTGAATGACAAACTTAGGATAATTCATATGCTCAATTAAGAGTCGATCACTTCATACCTTGGCAGATTCACTTAGATCAGAGATGAGTTAGCGGTAGTCAGCAAGATTGTTGACACATATTTTATGGTGAGGACATCTTTGAACAACTTTTCCAAACCTCGAGGTTCATTTGTACGAGGCATTATTGCACGAGAGGTCATGCCTACTTGGGAGAGACTTTGGGACAAATTTCTACAAGAGGATTTGAGATGTAGGGCTAGACCTTCAGAACAATAGCATACACCTGAGGGGGGTGAATATATTTCTCTTTGGTCAAAGGGAAAGAAGAAGTTCATTGAGGGTGCCAGATAGGGTTCCAAGGGAGGGACCCAATGACAAAAGCATATCAGTGGGCAAAAGAAGGACATAAGCAATGTGAGATGATTTTCTTGTGGTGATATGGGGCACTATGTTGGAAAGTGTCCCCAACAGGAAGAAGAAAAAGCAGGGTGTTATTCCAGCGACAACCGAGGAGGAGGAGTTTGATGCACAATTTGAGAGGGAGTGTGTGTTTATGGTTTGTTTCATGACAATCAATATACCACCCAATAGTAGGTGGGAAGGCATAGTTGAGGAGGTCCCACTGACTCTGAGTATTAATTCAGAGGGAGCTCAGACTCAGCATTTGAGGATACCATCTTTAGGGGTGACTGGTCCACCCAGGACAAATTCAGTCTCAGAGTTGTCGAGTAGACAGATAGTTGGTGCAGAGGCTTCAGAGCATCATAGATTGATGAAAGTGAGCAGGGTGCTTGAGAGGTATGACTCTCACATGGCCATGGATATGGACATATCAGGTTCAGGATCCACTTCAAGTGGAGGTCACTTGGTGAGAGGCCAAGTTGAGGATCTTGGTGAGTTGCCAAGATCTAGACACTCTTGGTGAGATGCCAAGAGATGGGACTCTTGGTGAGATTCCAAGAGATATACTCTTGGTGAGATGCCAAGAGCAGGGACCTTGGTGAGAGACCAAGTTGAGGATCTTTGTGAGATGCCAAGACTTAAAGACTCTTGGTGAAATGCCAAGAGATGTGACTCATTTACATGCCATGAGTAGAGACCTTGGTGAGAGACCAAGGAGAGGATATTGATGAGATTAAAAGACCTAGAGACCTTTGGTGAGATGCCAAGAGAGAGATATTTGGTGAGATGCTAAGATCTAGGTGATCTCAAGTAGGTGGAGATGGACTTCCATCTAGAGATCAGACAGGTCGACAGATCAATGTCAGGGAAGTTTGAAAAGATCAGTGTGAGGATAGGTCGAGCAAATCAGAGACAAAGGCCACTTTGATGAGAGGGTACAACCATACTCACCTAGGCCTTTCCAGGAGGAAAGAAATTCCACAGCTGGGATGAGATTGATTGGTGAGAAACCATTTCCTCTATAAGAGGGAGTGTTGAGTTTTGGTGTACCTCGGGAAGTGATTCCCTTATGGTTTTGAGCCTCTAACCACAAGAGGGATATGTTGGTACCTTTGTACCTTGTACTTTATTTCTAATTTCACTTTGACTTAGAATTTCTAAGTCAAAAGTGAAATTAGTCACTTTTAGCCAAAAGTGACAATTAATTCACAAAGTGGGTGAATTAATAGACATAAAGTGAACTTAGGGAACTTAACCCAAAGTGTTCTTGTGACTAAGATTATTGTGGGATGACCTCAACCTTTGATTAGATATGGCATGGGGATCTCACAACCATCCAAATCTTAGGTATCCTTATGGAGGTTTAAGAGGGGCGCATAGGTGACTTGGAGGCTTATTCACTCTTATGTTCACTTGGAGAGTTTGAGAGGGAGCATGAGGATGAGGTTGGAATCATTAGTTGAGGGAATATTGGGTTCCTCCTTCCATGGAGGGATCATAGAGGCTTATACCCTCATTTATTTGTCGTGGAGATTCTTTCTTGGAGGAGGGCATACTATAGGAGGAGGGTGCACTCATAGTAGGCACACACTATGGTTGGACGATCACAGATCCATCCATTTTAGTGGAGGGGTATCACACACGAGCATATTCATGTGCAAGGGATTCTTCTTCAGAGTTACAAGGAGCAAGGGCACATTGTTTTAGTGGATAGAGCAACAAAGGGAGAGGGCGCACTAAGCTTGGGCGCATATCTCCTTGGATCCTTTGGAAAGGCTTGAGAGGAGATTGCTATGTATACATGTTCCATTATATTTGATTACTTGTTATATCCTATGCTTTAGACATCACTTATATATACTTCCATTCCAAACGGGTTTTCCCCAGGGGAGGTTTATCCAGGGTCATGTTGACCAAAAATACATGTGTCCTATTTTCATGCATGCTTAGAGTTTATACCAACATTTCATAGTTGTAAAGAGTAGAGGAGTATTACTTATTTATTTATTTATATTTCATGTGGTAACATTGGGTTATGAAAACACTTGCAAGGGCACCTCAAAGAACACTTAACCATAAAAATTATGAGCTTAAAAGTATCTTGACTGTTTGATGTCCTAAAATGAAACAAAGGATAGTTTTGGAGATTGAAACTTAGAGCTCATAACAGGCCAAGGACATACCTATTTGAGAAGCCTCATAGAACCTCAATTTTCTTTAGAAAAAAGGAAGCAACATGTGCATGAATCCCATCAAGCTGGAAGACAAAAAAACGATTCCTACAAGTAAGTTTTTCATTCCAAAGCATCCAAATTTTTTCTATGGATATTTTTTCTCTTGTGGCAACTTTGGACATAAGGATGTGAGTTGCTAGACTTTAAAACATAAAAAAAAATATAGGAATGAGATTTAATAAACCTCGAATGGATATGTATCAAAATTCCTTCAATAATGCCTTCTCTCGTCCACTAAATGACCTCGAATGCCACATATGCAACAATTTTGGACAGAAGGAAAGTGAATGCAGAATAAAGATGCTACCTATTTACAGGAAAGATAGACAAGAAGATTTTACCAAGGTTTGGAGCAAGAAAAATAAAAACCAAGAAAATTGTGAATTAATTATGCCAAAAATCAAGAAAATCGATGGTATATTGATAGTGGCTACTCCAAGCACATGACATGAGACAAAAGTTAATTTGAATTCCTAACTGAAGAAAAGGTGTTAATGTTACCTTTGGAAACAATGCTCCAACTAGAATTAGAGGAAAAGGAGTTGTTGTACTAGATGAAGATAAGAAGGGAAAGACCAAAACACAAAATGTGATGTATGTAGATGGTATAAAACATAACTTGTTGAGTGTAATTCAAATGTGTGACCAAGGACACAATGTTCTCTTTCATTCAAAAATTTGTAAAGTAATGGATGCAAATACAAGGAAGATTGTTGTAAAGGTAGTTAGAACTTCAGGGAATGCATATGTTCTATAAGAAGGTAAAGAAAAATGTTGTATTGGTAAAACTAATGAGAGATAGCTTTGGCAAAAAATGCCAGGTCATCTTAGTTTTAATCATCTTGTTAAGCTCGGAAGAAAGGATGTTTTACAAGATATGCCTAAAATTTCCAAACCTGAGAATATTGTATGCAAGTCATGCCAATTTGGAAAGCAATCAAGAGTTCCATTCAAGGCAAGAGAACAATCCACCAATCAACCTCTTGAGTTGATTCATATAGATCTTTGTGGCCCCCACTAGTACACAATAACCTCATGGTGAAAGATATTTCATTTTGATGATTGGTGTATATACTAGAATGACTATTGTTGGATTGTTGAAGCATAAATCTGAGGCTTTTGAAAAAATAAATCTTCAAAGCACGGGTTGAAATTAAACGTAATTAAAAATAAAGTGCCTAAGATCATATAGAGGAGGAGAATTCACATATGATGAATTCAACAGTTATTGTGAAAATCATGGGATCAAGAGACAATTTTGTATTGCCAGAACCCCTCAACAGAATGGAGTAGTAGAAAGGATGGATAGAATAGTTCAAGAAATAGCTAGGGTCATGCTTGATGAATCAGAAGTACCCAAAAACTTTTGGGGACAAGTTGTTCAAACTACTGTTAACATTCTAAATAAAGTGCACATAAGAGTAAACAGTGATAAAACCCTTTATGAGTTATGGCATGGCAGGTTTGCATCAATAAATCACTTCAAAATATTTGGAAGAAAATGATACATCAAATGAAATGAAGACAACTTAGGTAAGTTTGATTCTAGAGATGATGAAAGTATCTTGTTAGGATACTCTTCAAAAGTAAAGGATACAAGTTCTACAACAAAAATCTCCATAAAATATTGAGAGAATATATGTAAAAGTAGATGAGGGACCACTTCATCCAAGGAGACATTAACACTACAACGATTCATTTTATGAACCAATCAGAAATGATCTACAATATTATGGAATGAATGAATACCAGGAACAAGAGGATTTTGAGGAATAAGAGAGAATGGAGACACCCCAACCAAAGACCCCATCAAGGTATTTTCAAAAAAATCATCCATACAATTGGATTCTTGCAAACAAGGAAGAAGTTGTACAGGCCAGAAGAAAACTTGTAAATATATCTAGCTCTGCAATTTTTTCACTGTTATCCATGAGTGAACCCCAAAAATTTGCACAAGCAATTTAGGATGACCATTGGCTCAAAGCCATGAATGAAGAAGTAGACCAAATAGAGAAAAACAAGACATGGGATCTTGTCCCAAGACCAAATGACAAGAATGTAATTATAACTAAATAGGTATACAGAAACAAGTTAAATGAAGATGGACAGATAGTAAAAAACAAGGCTATATTGGTATGCAAAAGGTATGCTCAAGTCGAATGAGTGGAATTTGAAGAAATTTTTTCCCCTGTTGCAAGAATTGAAGCTATCAGATTTTTTTTTGCTTTTGCATGCTACAAAAAATTCAAAGTATACTATATGGATGCCAAATTAGTATTTTTGAATGGTGACCTTGAGGAAGAAGTTTATGTGGAGCAACCAGAAGGTTTTTTGCTAACTGACAAAAATGATTATGTATGTCGTTTAAAGAAATCCTTTTATGGACTAAAACAAGCTCCAAGAGCTTGGTATTACAAACTCAACAAGTATATGCACCAACAAGGTTTTAAAAAGGGAACAATTTATAGCAACTTATACATCACAGTTGAAGGTAATGACCTATAAATTATCGTAGTATATGTTGATGATATTTTTGGTAGTAACATTAAACTAATGAGTAAGAAGTTTGCAACTGCAATGCAACAAGAGTTTGAGATGTCCATGTTAGGAGAACTTTCCTTCTTTCTTGGCTTACAGATTCATCAATCAGAAAAAGGAATTTTTTATTTCCCAAAGAAAATATCTCAAGGAAATCATGAAGAAGTTTGGCATGGAAAACTGCGCACCCATAAGCACTCCCATGGCTACTAGTTGCAAACTCAACAAAGATGGCGATGCTCTAGAAATAGATCAAACCATGTACATGTCCATGATAGGAAGTTTACTTTATCTCACAACTTCAAGGCTTGACATTATGCAAGTTGTTGGTTTTGTAGATGGGTTTTAGTCCAATCCCAAGGAAACTCATGTTCTTGCAGTCAAAAGAATATTCAGGTACTTGCAAGGAACTATTGATTATGGATTATGGTATTAAAAAAACACAGACCTCATTCTTAGAGCTTATACCGATGCAGATTGGGCGAGAAGTATTGATGATAGAAAAATCACTAGTGGGGGTGCATTCTTCCTTGGAAGTTGTTTAGTATCCTGACTCAATAAGAAACAAACTTCCATTTCCCTCTCTACAGCTGAAGCAGAGTATATAGCTGCAACATCCTGTTGTATGTAAGTATTATGGATGAAGACGGATGTCAAGGATATTCAAGTTCCTTGTGATCAACCTATCTCTATCGCGTGTGACAATACAAGTGTTAGTAATCTCTCTAAAAATTATGTTCAACACTCTAAAACTAAGCATATACCCATAAAGTATCACTTTCTCAGAGAACAAGTTCATGATCAGGTGGTTAAATTAGAATATGTTCCTTTCAAAGAGAAAATCACATATATAATTACCAAGCCATTACCTAGGGACTCCTTCCAGTACCTCAGAGAGATGTTGGGAATCCTTCCCACTCCTCATTAAGGGGCATAACCTTCATGACAAGTTGGAGGCTGCTAAAAGACCTTTCCATCCTCAGGGGGATCAACGCAAGAAATTGAAAAACAAGAAATACAATATTCTTAAAGGGGGATTCACTCTTAGGATGTGCGCAGTCAATAAGGTAGATCCTTTTGGCATTGATGTCAAAAGGGGATAAAAATAGAGTTGCGACAAATAGAAGCATACAACAAGGGGGAGTGAAGGCAAGAGGAACACACTGACAGGGGGGGAGACTCAACAATATAGTTTCCATCAATGAAAAAGGGGGAGTTTTTTGAGAAAATGTTGTCATTGATTTCAACATGGAGCACAAACAGTATGGCGCAAAGTTGGCGCACAAGTAGAGGAAGTGCATGGAAGGATTATTTGTTTAGCATATGTTTTCATTGATGCCCACATGGCGCATAGACTGTATGGACCAAAGTTGGAGCACATGTAGAGAAAGTGTGTGGAAGAATTGTTTCTACTATACTATCACAAATCCACATGAAATGGAAATCCTAGAAGAAATCGTGAAATTTTGAAAACATAAGTGTGTAGAAGGATTGAAGGACGAAGGGATCAATGACATAAAATAAATTGCATAAGTGATTGAGTCTTCCAGGAATTCCCACATAATAGGAGGATGGCCTATGACATAGTAAATCAGATTGCGGAAAATTTCGTTGTTCGTGATTACAGAATGAAGCAACGCAAAGACAGATGTGCAAAGATAACAGGGTGCCTTGAGCAAAGTGACAAGTGATAGAGTAGATTGTGACGTGACGAGTGAAAATTTGGAGTCACCACGACAAGAAAATAATTTGGTGGGGTGACTGGGTGAGTATGTTGCAAGGAAAGTCCTACAGGTTGAAGACTTGTGAACTATGTCTTGCACCTTTATTCTATCTGCGCAGTAGATGCTTTGTAAACCAGAATGTGAATTACTGTAACAATGAATGATTTGGTAAAACAAGAAATATTTGGTCTGTTTGAGTTAGTCAAAATGTCCAAACCAAAATTTTGTCCACATATAACTAACTAGACTTTGTGTTATGGGATTTTTCCCTTGTGACCTTGGGTCATGTCACAACAGAGCAAGACCATATGTAAAAGACATAAATCTACCCTCACATACAACAGTGATATGAGAAGAATAACTACTTTGAGAAGTGAAAGATAGAGAGAGATAAGGAGAGGCCTCACACCTTCTATCCTATGTATGATGTCGATCCTTATTGTCCACCTTCGATGTTGCTCCTGATCTCCACTGGTTTCAACCTGCAACATAAAACCAATTATATGCTACAACAAAGTAGTTGTAGATTCAAATCAGACACATCATGTGCAAATATTCAAGTATATGGAATAAACTAGCATATATTAGAAAATTGAAATCAATTTACACATGTATGGAGGAAAGAGAAACCCTTTTATTGAAATCGGTAAAAATGAGTGGTTACAACCTGACTCGAACCGCCAGGACTGCCTCAAAGCCAACCACCCAGGTTCCTCCAAATGTCCTTCAAGCATCAAATCATCATAATGGCCCTTCTTCTTATGACCGAAAAGGGATAGGAACACACCCTATGGTCATATAAGGGAGAAGAAGGAGAATTGTAAAACAAGTTCCAGAGCAAGGGGATGCTACTCAAAGGATGAAGAGAGATAGGGAAACTTGCAAATTCAACAACATAACTTTGCACCTTGGTTGTCCCCCTCATCCATGCCCCAAAAGGTGCCTTTATACCATCCTCAAGGAGTTGAGAAGGTTGAATTATGTTGTGTATAGGCTTAGGGTAGGTTGGGAACGAGCCCAATCGAAAACCCCACCCAAAAATGTGGAATTATTTTATTTTTCACATTTTTGGAGGGCATATGCGGGTTGCACACTAGCAAAGCACGAACATCCGCGATTTTCACAATGATGACCCAGGGATAATAATAAAATTGTTGTTTTTTAGATGAGTCTGATGCAGGAGGATGTGATTTAGACTTGAAATCTAGGGGAAAGGACTAAGCTATCCCACAAATGCAATGATGTGGCAAATTGTCCACAATGTAACAATCATGCATCCAAATACTTTATTTAGATAGAAGTGTAACTAACAAGAATTTGATCTTGTCAAAATATGTCCACAATGTAACTATCATGTGTCCACATACATGAATGGGAACTCAAGCAAACACATTATAAATAGGGATGCACTATGTTCGAGTGATGCGCAGATGAAAAGAGAAGAAAAATGATATGTAACTACTCAAAGAAACTATCAGATTAATTTTTGTAGAGAAAGGTCCAGTTCTGTAAGAATATTTTTAAATTGAATTCATGGTGGCAAGGTGGTGCTAGGATGAGTTGAAGCTCACTGAGGATTGGTGTCCTCATTATTTGCGACAGGTTGGTGCCTGAGAGGATTGGCGTCCTCACTATCTGTGACATGTTGGTGCATGGGAGGATTGGTGTCCTCGTGGTTTTCTACAAGTTGGTTCCTGAGAGGATTGGTTTCCTCATTTGTGATAGATGGGTGCTTGTCAAATTGAATAATTATAAATTATAAGTTGGTGCTTGCAGAAGAACATAAAGAAACATGTTTTGTGGTTTTCTGCCACGTTGAGTTTCCATGTACAAATTCTGGTGTAATGTGTTTTTTGTGTTGTGTTTTTGTGTTCTGCATGTATTTCTATTTAAGTAAGAGCTTATAAATAATCTTAATTTGTTGAAAGGAAACAAAAGCGGAAAACTGATACAATATTGATTCACACCCCCNGGGCCCACCTCTCAGTTTTGTTGTAAGTTATAACAAAACACATCAATTACCCTTATAACTCTAGTGCATTGTAGTTGGTGGGCCCATTAGTTACTTATCAAGGAAATTTTTGGTGAGATAATTCTAGCAATGGTGAAGCTCAAGCAATTTAGGTGGATGACCCTTAAAATTAGAATTAGGCTTAGTGACAAATTACATTACTGTGCAACCATATACATGTTGAGCAAAAACTGGATCAACACTTTCCATCCCCAACAAAGTCTATGGACCACCCACCAACCCTAATAGACCCTATAATCTACTAACCACCAATAACATAAAAATGTAATATCACCTACACCATCAACATTTATAATAACACATGTTGTAATAGAAACACAACTCCCTTGCAACCCCTTGTGCCCATATTTCCCCTAATGCTTCTTTAATCACGTTCACACTTTCAACCACTATGTTGGACATACAACACATCTTGGATTATGAACCCATTGGCCTAGGCCTATCATCCATCACATAAGAAATCCCCCATGTTCACCAAACCATCAACCTTAATGTATAATTTGAGAATGCATAGGCGAAACATTTGTTAGTAGAATTCCTCTACTATGTTTTCCTAGCATATGCCTACTCCCATGCCATGGTTTCTCTCAATCACAAACCCACTAGCTTCCACGACCTTATGAACATAACAACCTCACTTGAATATAATTTCTTTGGTGTAAAAACCAACTACCCAGTCCACCTTATGTAGACTTAACTCCAAGCACTCTTTCATGCACCCCCTTCAACAAGCCTTCATTGTCACTACCTTAGTCACACAACTAATCTGTTGACGGGTCAAATTGACCTGTCAATCAGGTAAGGGAAAATGCCTAATGGTGAGCCCCAATTAGACTTGCTCTTGTTTGGGATGGCAATTTTCAACCAATATGTGGGCCTGGTTGCCTCTTAGAATTAAAATTTAAATTTAAAGCTATTTTCAAAATCGGATCAGGCTTCAAAATCGGATGTCAAAGGTTGAGTAATATAAGCCAAGCCCGATAGGGCTTTGAAATCTGATAATAATTCTTGAGTCCAAAAATATATTAACCCCTAAAATGTTCAGTGGTAAGTCTTGTGCCCGAAAGTATTAATTTGATGGTTGAGAGCCCGATGGTTCATTCCCGATGATAAATGTTTTCCTTAATGCAAATCCCGATAGGAGAAAGACTAATGTGATAAAAATTAAATAAAATTAAAAACAAATAATAAATAAATAAAATAATAAAACGATATACAAATTCAGGTCCCAAGAAAATTAAAAACATGTTAGGAATAGAAAATTAAACCAAAAATAAAATGAAACAAATATTAAAATAATAAATAAAATTAAATAAAATAAATAAAACCCAATTACAAATCTAATTAGATGGGAAATTCAAAAAACCAAATAATAATAAAAATATCCCGAAATAATCATAAACTACAAACTTGGGGATTTAAAAACAAATGCATGATATGTAAGTCAATCCCCAAATGTAAAAGTAATTCCCCAAAGTAAAAGTAATTCTTGTAATAAAATATACAACCCCTTGTGCACGTTGATAAAGTTCCAATTTATAAATTTCTCGATTAGGAAAGTCCGACGATAAAGTCCCAATGTGGAAAGTTCCTCATATAGTAAATTCTCAATAGAATAAAATAATAATAATAAAATATACATGGAAATAAAATAATAATAATAAAATATACATGGAAAGTGGAAAATTTAAAACAATGTGTGGATTTGAAAAATCACGAGTAAAATCAAAATAAAATAGGAATAAAATAATAAAAATGAAAAATGAAAAATAAATGAAATGAAATTATACAAACTTATATATACAAAATAAAATATGAATGTGGTAAGGGAAAAAATAGGTCTATTTCCAAATCTGGGTTAAGGTTCCATTTTGGGTCAAGGTTTTGCGCCTAGGTCAAGGTTCTACATTAAGGTTAAGGTTTCACACCTAGGTATCAAAATCTGAGACAAAGCATATCATGCAAACTCCAAATATCTAGATTTATGGATGTCTGAGATCCACACAAGTGTATGCCTTTGAAACAAATCTGGATGCCCAAATGCCACATCAACTAGGACATGACAACATGACACGGAGGGAGTCACGTGGGATAACACATGATAATTGTAAACTAGATGACACTTTATACGCCATGTTAGATTGTTTGTAACATGCCGCAACAAATGCCACATAAGGTGAGAATGACTTGTCCAACTTGTGGTCATTGGAGGAAGCAAATATAATGGACAAGTGGAAAGTATTGATTGAATATGGTAAATGCATGGATCCAAATTTTAAGATTTAGATGAAGGTACTTGTTAGGACAAAGGTCAGACCCATATGCTCCATGGGGTATAACACCTAGGAAGCCCCGTGGATTCCATTCAAGTGCTAAGTTGTACATCCAAAAGAAGTACCACATGAAGATTGCAGACAGAGAGGTTGGACGAGGAATATGGCATGTGTTATATGCCAAATCATAAACCTTGAGGATTCCACATCAGACTCACGAAAAGAACATTCCCTATGTCGGGGTGACAATCAATAGATTCTAAATGGGTTTTTGAAAGGTACTACATTTGATATTCAAGATCCGGTATTTAGAATAAGGAAAGAAAAGAAAAAAAATCCAGACTCTTGGATTTTGGATGACAAATCACATGACACATCAAGGCCACGTAAGGTCAAGAGAAGGTAAGACTATGGGAGGATGAGTTGGATGATACACAAGTTTTCAAGTCATGAATCATCATACTGAGATAAAGATCGCACCAACTAGGGTCAGAAAAGTGGCACATAGCTAATGTGTGATAAGATGACACATCATACAACTCGTTACATGTTAACGTCGTGTAAGGTGACCCATAGGATAAAAAGGAGATTGATTCCAACCTGGCATGAGAAAAAAGTCAATCTGATAAAGGGGAGCATGATAGGCCTTCAATATTTGACTTTTGAAAAACTTGTTTGTTATTGCAAACATACCATCCGATGGGAATAACCTGAAGAGGGGAATCCTATAAGCTCTCGGGCCTTGGGTTTCAGAAAGTTCAAATTAACGGGATAAACCAACTTTCCAATAGGAGGATCCTGATAGAAATCATTCAATAGGATTTCAAACCTCGACTTTCAGAAAACTCAAACAGATGTCATGTTGTCATCCCAATAGGAAAACCTGAGAATTTAATCCCGATAACATAAGTCTGATGGCTCACTGTCTGATAGTCAGATCCTAAAATGAGTCAAATTTCCACTGGGGATCAAGGTTCCAGTGAAATTGTAAAATACAATAAAATATAGATCTGGGATAATCATGAATTAAATAGGAAATGTACATGGTGATAAATCAAATTCAAATTGGGGTTCAGGACAAATGAGACTTAATTCTGAATGTTGGATTCAATGATAATCAATATTTGATAAGAGAGAAGTTTGGTCAAGAAGAATAAGATTAAGGACTTCCTATATGCATTTCAGAGCTTAAGAAATTAGATAAACATATATGTGTTTTCTCATGGCACACTTGAGATTTCCATATTTTTCCATTAATTGGAAGCCCTGTTCTTGAGTTCCCTCTATGTTTTGTGACCAAATGCACATGATCTTCAATTTTGGCATGATTCTATGAGGACTTGAAATAGCATAAGTATTTGATAAAGAACATGACTTTGTAACCATGTTACTAAAACCATAGAAAGAATAATCTTTGTTACACAAGGAAGAAAATATCGGTTAATATGTCATAAATGTTACATTATTTCCCCTTGGCAGTAACAAGTCTATGAAAAAGAATTGGGTTTGTATAAAAATGAGGAAATGAAAAGGAGGAATTCCTTCAAAGAAATCATCTAGGATCTTGGCTTATTATAACAATAAACTACTGTAAACAAATTCCATGAATGCATGCATTTAATCTAAAACTCTTGAAAACAATCAAAGATCCTGTGATTCTAGTTATGGATTTTAAATAGAGGAATTTGGTTAACATGTGAGATATTTATCATGAATATGAGGATAACAGGTACAAGATACAAAGTAACAATATTCTCTTCATTCAAACCAACCATTCACTTCTCCATGATGTAGTGATATGGTAGTACAAGCCAATGCACAAGGAAACATTGGACCCGTAAAAGAAAATAATCTTCAAGTCATAAAACAAAACATCAAAACCCTGTAATCAGATAGGATTAACAGATACCTTTATATCCATGAAAACCTATTTATGGAAATGGCTCGAAAGATGACTTGTCAATAATCTGGATAACCGGGATATCATGTGACTTAGGAGTAAATAAGTGAGTAACGAGGGTATGTTCATAGGTGTTGTAATCAAAGGAATAAATAATATAAAAGACAAGAGTGGGAGATCTAGTTTCTGTATGTTTTATAAGAAGAAAACCATATAAGGCAAGCCAAGACCAGTGTGGATGGTTCTAGTCTAAAAAGGGTAGTTTATCCTGTAGGAGTACTAGTAGTCCCAAAAGCTCCATTAGGCTAAGTAGGACTAGTAGGACCATAGGCTTGACCAACATGCCTTGGTCCCTTATAGCCATGCCCTAAAGAATATTTCGATATGGAAGCAGTTCCACCATCATGGACTCGGTTCCACATGGTTGACAATGTATGGGTTGTTAGTGATAGGGATGTAGGTTACTAGTTTTGAGAGTAGTGTTTGTTGTATTGTGTCTGGTATGAGCTAGGTTTCTTTGTTTGTAGTGTTGGATCAAATGGGTGGGGCATGCGTAAGAATATAGTTGTAAGATTGGGTCAACTAGTATAAATGATACGGTGTTGTTGTCTCTGTCAGTGATGTGGATTAGAGTTATGATGATCATGAAGAGAGAAATGGTCACTTGGTTATATAACGATGCAGTCTCAACACTGTGATATGGTTCTTGTATCTCAAATATATCTCCTAATTGTTGATATTATGTTATATGTGAGAGGTATTAACCTCTACATGTAATACTGACGAGACTAGAATATTTCGGGAAGCAAGAGAAACCCTAAAGACTTGGATAATAACTCTAGAAGACTAGTTAGCTTAATAAAATAATTAATTTTGAGTTATTGGTCCCCAGGAAGAGAATTCGGCCCAAAAAGCTAAGATGGGGTAGTATAAATACAGGGCGCTAGAGCTCATTTGTACCTCACTCTCTCCAAACTACAGAAAACCAGTTGTGTGCAAGTTTGGAGAGGAGTTGCAGCGACAGCTGCTGCAACTGGAATCTTGCAGTTTTGGCTTGGACTTTCTCTTGGTTATGGTTTCGAATTTATGCCTGGTATGTTGTCTCTAGAGAGAGTTATACTACCTTGATTGGCTATTGGTTGTAGGGTTTGTTTCCAGAATTATTCTCTATGTCAAGGTTAAGGTGCTCGAGGGTGGCTTCGGCCTATGGTTGGGTGAAAATATTTCTATATTGTCTATGGTGAAATGAGCACACCTATTATTCTAACAGTTAAAATAAAAATTAAAAGTGGGTTCTTGTGGCAAAAATAAATGGTGACGCACTGGAGGAACCAATTATCTCTATCATGGAAATCTAGGGTCTTTACTTCTAATTTGCATGTTGAGAATAAGCTCCAAAAACTGCAGACCATTTTCCAAAGGTTATATGTACCATAATGATGCCAAATTTCTAAAAGATATAACCCAAGATTTCAAGTACTTACCATCTAACATACCCTTTTCAAAGAGCCAATTAGTGAGGTGATTTATTTGACTGGATACAAACTTATTACTGGCTTTGGTTTAACCATGGTTTTTCACTGTTTATTACATGCAGACATCTACATAAGTGTGTTCCTTGTCTCTCTTTTCCCAGCATTACTTCACTTCCAGCAAGTGTCCACAGTCCCGATGAAGTTTCCTCGATACCATACAAGCATAGCACAACTACCAACGACTGTTCATATCCCTGACAAGTTTACTTGTACTTCCCACACTATTAATAGTGCTTTCAAGTTCCTTTTTTTGTTTCAAATTGTGCTCATCCTCTTTGATTTTGAATACATATATTGCATATACAAATAGGGTGTGAAGGAATTAGGGTGATACAAGAGTTGCTTTGATTTTCTAAGTAGATGCTATGCATTTGAGTTTAACCTATAGGTCTCCCCAAGAACCATCATAGTAGTAGCCTACTAATTAATATGAAGTGGATGGAGCTCAAAGAAAAAAATATATAGACACTTTCCTCTACTTATGGATTATCGTGGTATGCTCAATAAGCACATGTGTTCCACCACAACTATCAATCCATACCCATAGCTAAGAACTTCATGAAGGTTTTTTTTTCCAAATAGAGCATCCCACAAATTCCATAACTTGTAAGAATGTCTTCAATGTATAAGCAGAGTTGGATCTACCCTAGATTCAGACTTGGTGATTAATCCCTAGGTCAGATGAAGAAGTCAAATCAACTAAGGAAATATCAACATTCAAAGTAAAATATGAAAACCATTTGTACAAGAAGCAAGTGCTAAAATTAAAACCAAATCGTGAAAAATAAAATAGAACTAAACTAACAAAATCCAAAAATGAAAATGTCATTGATCCTCACCAAATTGAAAAATAAGCAAAAGAAACAATAGTGTGGGATAGTTATGGGAAAACAATAGAGTACAAAAATTTACATTCCAACTTAAAAATTGGAATAAGGATAAAAGATTCATCATACACACTTTTCACACAATCTAAAACCCAACAAGAATGATGTTTTGGACCAAGTCATAATCTGGAAATAAAAAACAACATGATTATGAAATATAGAAATCCTTAAGTTTCAATTTCATAACAAAAGAGAATTGTTGTGTGTATTATTTAAAAAAAAAAAAATTCTCATTAATTTTACAACGATAATATGTCTGTCAAATAATCACTATAGGAAAATTTTGAATGCCATGATGTGGACAATGATAAGAAAATCAATACAAATACACAACTAAGAATATTTGAGAATGCGACAACTCAATGTTTCCCCTTTGTTAAAAATATTTTGGCACAAAAAAACTCATTCAAAGAAAAACATTAGCAAGCCCACTCCTTGGTTTCTTCATGAGACTCTTTTATTTCCATCCAATGAGTATTTTATTTGAAATGATAAAATGCAAAAAGTAAATTAACTAGCGATGAAAAACCAAGATTAAACTACACTAACCAACTAGCAGAGAATAATATACAACTGCAATTTATGAAGATGAAAATCAATAATGAAGGATTTAACCTTTAAGTACATCTCGAAAAACAGAAATAGGTAGCTTTACCCATAAGAATAAATAATTCTTTACAACTGAGTTTATTGAAAATTAAAAATCAAAACTACCGTAAATAACTATGCAAAGAAAAGAAGCCCCAAGGGTTAGCTCAAGTGGTTCTGAGTAGACGTGAAGTTATCCCCAACAGAGGCTGTTGATATTATGGTAGTTGTGGGAGGTATTAAACCTCCACGTGTAACCCTAACAAGACTAGAATATTTTGGGAAGCAAGAAGAAACCCTAAAGCATTGAACATAACCCTAGAAGACAAGTCGGCTAAAGAAAATAATTAATATTGAGTTTTTAGCCTCCAGAAAGAGACGTTGGCCCAGATAGCTAAGAAAGAGAAATATAAATAGAGGATGTCAGTGCTCATTTGGACACACATAGCTCACAACTGCGAAAATTTAGTAAGTGCGCAAGTTTGGAGAGTAGCTGCAACTGCAACTACTGCAACTTGTGTTTTCGATTTTAGGCTTGGAATTTATCTTGGTTATGGTTTGGAATTTCTTCTTGGTACGCTAGCTTTGGAGAGTGATACACTACCTTGATAGGCTATTAGGCCTAGGGTTTGCTTCCAGAATTATTCTCTGTCAAGGTTAAGGTGCTCGAGGGTGGCATTTGTGCCTATGGTTGGGTGACAATATTGAGATATTGTCTATGGTGAAACAAGCACACCTATTTTTCTAACAGGTTATGGGACCACACTATCTTCAGATAGTCTAACTGTTGGAATATAGATTGGGAGGATTTTCTTAGTTATAGTTGCAGTTCCAGTCAAAGTTTTTGTTGCAACAAAAAAACCCTAACCCTCTTGTTAAGGCACCTTAAGTGAAGAGATTGACCTAATTTCTAGATAGCCTAGTGCACCCTAACTAGCAGACCTCCTGGTACTCTCAACAAGCTAAGATGTAGAGTTTCAGTTTTTGCTCAAAGTCAAAGGTTGACCAAGTCAAAACAATCATGACTTACTCTATGAAGTCAGAAAACAAGTTAGAAGGGACTTCTAACTTCAGAGCATGGAATACAAGGATTGACCTCATCCTTGCCAAGAATAAAGTGTTGGATATCGTGA
>SNQJ01S0033427.1:12432-37097 GCA_010110895.2 Picea sitchensis | reverse complement strand
AATAAAGTGTTGGATATCGTGAAAGGAAAGATCGTGGAACCACAATTTGAAGAAGGAAAAGAGAAGGAACCTCAGAACAATGTAGTTATGGAGAAGTTCAGGGATAATGACATGATGCCATGAATATCAAAGTGGACTCTATAAAAGACTACCTGATACCCTACATTTCTCATCTTTACTCATCTAAGAAGATGTATGATGCCCTAAGTAACCTCTTCTCAGTCAGAAACATTGGACAAGTAATGAGTCTGAAGAATGAGCTCTATGACATGAACATGAATGATGATGATGACATAACATCATACTTTGTAAGAATCTCTCAGTTAAGAGATCAACTACAAAATATTGAAGAAAACATTTCAGAAAAGGAACTAGCAAATATAGTACTCAATGGCCTTCCCAAGGCATGGGATGCATTTTACGCAAACATGAACACAAGAAAGGAGTATCCCACATTTGAAGAACTTTGGACTTGTTGTGCATGAGAAGAATCAAGGATTAACGTAAAATAGAAATCTCAAAATAAATACGAATATCAAGCCTTCACAACAAAGTTCAAGAATTTCAGGAATAAGAAGAAGTTTGGCTTGAGGAAGAAACAAAATCGAGAAAAGGATATGTCAAAGATACAATGCTTCAACTGTCAAAAATATGGTCACTATAGGAACCACTGTTCTGAGTTAAATAAAAAGGAAGGAAACAAGATGAAGCATCAGTTTCTGAATAAAGGGAACCCTCAAAAAATGCCAAGCAGGATAAAACAAACTTATTCTTCTAAGTCAAGGTAACAATATTCTTCAAAGCTATTATACATACCATGTTTACATAGTTCCTGTACATATCATGTATATCTATTTCTTAAGAAGATAATATGTTCAAGTGAAACAATACCTATGGAAGAATAAAAGGATTTCTATCACGATGACTACAAGTCAAGCAATACACATGAAAAGATGAAGTACGTTGTCAATATTTGGTAACAATTCCTATGGAAGCTATTATATAAGTAACAACTGCCAGAAAAGTCGAAATCAGAATCAAACCTGAAGAGATCCAGAAGAATTCAGAACAGAAAGAAGTCAACAATCAAGAGGAAATTAGAAAAATACTTGTGACACCTTGCAAAAGGCAATAAGGATGCATACGAAAGTGCATACTCTCTTAGATGGATGAAGTTGATTACAAAATTCCAAAAGAAGAGTATACATTCATGCATCAAGCAAGGATTAGGAGGGAGATCATTCTAAATGATATGATCCATTGATGATTATGAAGTATCTATCCATGTTCCTATTGAAAGTAGCATCCATGATAAGCAACACGTGTTCAATTTGATTCTAGAAGAAGTCTTCTTCGAAAATAATCCTTAAAGTATCCTTGGTTGTCCATCTACATCCATGATCCTATGATGAAAGGAAGAAGTTGGAATCTTTAGGGCATGGAATCTATAGAATAATCCATGGACCCAAGAGCTAAAGAGAAACATGAGGAAGAACATGAATATTCCAAGAAAGAGAGAAAATCCAGAATAACCGGTTATTATATCGAGAATCACAAGACTGTCGGCTTGGTTTAAACGCACTAGAAGAAATCAAACAGAAGAAATGGAAGTTATGATAAAGAACAGTGTATGTAAGAAAATGTGAAAAAGACTTAGGAATGGAAGCATTGCGAGATCCGGAGGTTCTTCCAGAAGGAGGGAGAAGACTATGATGAAAGCTCGTTTCAGTAAACCAAATATACCTCTTGCAGTATCCATGGATTAGAATTTACATGTAAAAGATTGTTCTTCCCAAATAAAACAAATTGAGAAAAAATCTTATACCAGAAAGAGACCCATGTATGCAGATATAAGAAGACCTTGTATGGATTCAAACAACTTGATGCATAGTATATCATATACAGGAGAAGCGTGGTGAAAACCTTCTATGACATAAATAGTGTATCAGAATGGTTACTCAGAAGTCTGGGATGATGGATTTCTAATCCATGGGAAAATCTCATGACGACAGAAGAATTGCTACTTGGATATGTTTCAGTTTGAGCTTTGTCACGATGTCATGATCTAGTAGGAAACAAGAGTATTGAATTCGACCATGATATATTGTAATGATCATAGCTATATGAAGTCTTCAAAGAAAACCAATTTTCCATGACAGACCAAAGTACATTGAGATCAAGCATTATATTCTCCATGATGAAGTCCAGAAGAAAGAAGTGGTTCTCCAATATATCTCCACATATGAGAAAATAACAAATATTTTGGTATAGCCCATGTTCAAGATGAAAAGTTTGCATACTTAAGAGACATGTTGGGGCTCGTGGAGACAAATTCCTTATTGAAAAAGGAAGAGATTAATCCCAGCTTGGGAAGGAACATTGATATGTTATGTATTTATGGAGAATCATTTTTTAGTTCGAAAAATTGTCCAGAATGAGCAGTTTCTTTCCAGTTCAGAAAGTGGTTTGATATTTTTGACAGACATGCATTTTCCAGTTCAAAAAATGGTCCAGATCAGACAGTCATTTTCATAATGAAAATGGTTCGATAGATTGTTGATGTACCATAGACAATGATTCCCCTTGTGTCCAGTGTGGGGGAATGATATAGGACAATAATTCTTCTTAGAAGTCACTCTGAGAATTGGTCAAGTAGAATGGTCTACCTCGTCGAGCAGTCAGTCTTTCGAAGATCACAATTGTGAGCAGTTTCGAAGAATGGTCCATTTTGGAGGCTGGTGCAGGACAATCATTTCCTTAGGAAATGGTCTGGACAATTATTCCCTATGGTAGAATCATTATCTCTAGGTTGCACTATGATTAGTGCTGGAGGAATGGCCTAGTTAGGTGAATGGTCCAGGTTTAGCAATCAAGGACATGCATTCCCTAGGCCAGACTCATTCTCTCTAGGTTGCACTATGATTAGTGCCGGAAGAATGGCCCAATTAGGTGAATGGTCTAAGCTCATAAATCAGGGACAATTATTCTTCAATGCTTGAGAATAATAGTCCAGATAGCCCATGGTTGATGTTTTACTTTTTGAGGGCAGATGCTCTTCCAGATCTCATAGATGTGAGTGGAAGAATGGCCCAAATGACTCAAATTATATCATGATATTGTTATGTAGGTTGATATTGGATGATATGATTACTGTGGAGACTGTATGTCTCTGGAAAATATTTGTATGCCACTGTGGTGGATGTGTTCCACTAGTTGTGACTATGTGTCACTGGTTAAGTAGTCATGTGCTACTTGGTGTGGTTGTGTACCACCATATAGTAGTTGAGTACGACTATGGATAGACATAGTTGTGTTCTATTGAATGGCATTGTCCTGATTTCCATGAATACTATCAGTAGTGTTGGAAATGATTACCAACTAGATGAATAGTCAAAGTGTTGGTGGACAGACATTCTCTAGGAAGAAAATGGTCTAGGACAATTATTCTTCTAGGACGTATGTACAAATTAGAAGAATAGTCCTTGTAGCCCATGGCGTGGCTTCCAACATCTGTTGGAACAATTATTCTTCTAGGACATATGTCTGGATTAAAAGAATGGTTCTTGTATCACTCTATGGAGTGAGTGACTTATTCAACATCATGCATGATTACTCAGATGGATTATGGCTTTGAGAGATGATGTAGTTGATGTTATCAGATGATACTGATAGTGATGATGGTGCTCATGATTTGATAATGAGATATCATGTGTGGCTATGATGATGTTACCAGTTGAATGGTATGTTTGTGCTAAAGACCATTACCTTTAATAGCTTCCTAGCTAGGAGGGAGTGTTGATATTATGGTAGTTGTGGGAGGTATTAAACCTCCACGTGTAACCATGACAAGACTAGAATATTCTGGGAAGCAAGAAGAAACCCTAAAGCATTGGACATAACCCTAGAAGAAAAGTCAGCTAAAGAAAATAATTAATATTGAATTTTTAGCCTCTAGAAAGAGAAGTCAGCCCAGACAACTAAGAAAGAGAAGTATAAATACAGGATGTCGGAGCTCATTTGGACACACATATCTCGCAACTGGTTAAATTTAGTAAGTGCTCAAGTTTGGAGAGTAGCTACAGCTGCAACTACTGCAACTTGTATTTTCAGTTTTAGGCTTGGACTTTCTCTTGGTTATGGTTTGGAATTTCTACTTGGTATGCTAGCTCTGGAGAGTAACACACTAGCTTTATTGGATATTAGGCCTAGGGTTTTCTTCAAGAATTATTCTCTGTCAAGGTTAAGGTGCTCGAGGGTGGCATTTGTGCATATGGTTGGGTGACAATATTGAGATATTGTCTATGGTGAAACGAGCACACCTATTTTTCTAACAAGGCGGTCAAGAGTTCGAATATTTTTTTCCCCCTTGGGGTTAGGCCTAGTAATCAAGGCTGGTGGTTTACCCCATTTACCATCCACAAAGGGGGGAAGTACTTAGGGGTTTCTCGCAAGGTATTCCATCGAAGAAAAAAAAACTATGCAAAGAAAATAAACTAGCCTAGTCTATCCTATTCCTATCGTACACTACACTGGATGATAATGAATTATGTAAAGTCATAATGCCAATGTATCCATCCATGCAACTCCAAGTCTGGAAACACATGTTCATTAAGAATTATTAACAGAAATTGTAGTAATAAATTGAAAATAGGAAAAATTAAATCATTAAAAACTCTATCCATCATACTAAAGATGTCACAGTTATTATTCATGGGAAATATAGATGAGTAAGATCCCTCCAACCATACTTCATTTCTATCATAAAATATACAATAACTACCATAGAATTGATGGAGGGAGTTCACGAGAGAGTAGCATACCTTCCAAGAATCGTGTGTGAAATCTGCATGGAATGCACCTTGGGGAAGAGTCTTAGTGATGATGGTATCATTAATTCCAGAGGACAAAACAAAATAATGAGGGCCTGACATAACCATTGTCCTAAACCAAAGTGCCTCATTATCTTGGAAGATCTCTCTAGGCTCATTTTTGACATAACCAACAACTTGAGATAGGATAATGTGACTAAATTATGTGAACTTGGAGTTCCTTATCATTCTAGAATGTTAGGAAATATACTTCCACACTAAACCTGCTAGAAGAGAAGAACAAATATTTAAACAAGAAAGTAAATGACAAAGCAATCACACAATATGTAGAGATTTTACCTTGGAAACCCAAATGGGAAAGCCAACATTCCTTGAGCGTATTTCTCTCTTGTTGTCTTATTCATTCAGAATAAAGGGTCGCATGACTAACCTTGGTCTACTTACTTAAGATACAATCATCATCATACCCTCTTGCTTACACAAGAACAACCTTACAACCAATTCGACTTACATATACATGACCATCAACCTTCTACTAAAGATAAGCATGAAGATGAACTACAACATCAACTTAATACAATTACAACGTGCCTAATTTATATGATTTACAGTAGGAAAACCTTAAAAAATGGCGCCCAAAAAATTGTTACAAATCCACGTAGATCATTGGCTACAAATCCCGCAAATCTCGGGATTCTATTATAGTTGACTTCCAGCTGGATTACTAGTCGACCTCCATTTGGTATTCAATCAGTTTCCACATGACCTCCTGACGACCTCTTGGGAATTAACCTCTTGAGTTTTTGTCGATCACTTCAAGTTCGAATTTTTTGGTCGTTCACTTCGACCTTCGAATTTAATCGCAAAGAATATAACAACCCAACATTCTCCCACTTGTTGTCTTCTTTTCTGAAATAGGAGAACCTGAAATTTTGTTCATAGACCCAGGGAAAAATTCCCATAGCCTCTCTGCACCAAGAGAATTTCACAACACTCACATACTTGGTCAAAGAGTCTGTTATGTTTTCCAACGTGTCTACTTTCTCCAACATCACCTTGTTACTTTCCACCATGTCTCTCATGAAATGATATTGTGCATCAATATGCTTCATCTTGGAATGAAAAAATAAGTAGGGTTCTTTGCCAGAAACATTGTGCTTTGATTATCACAATTTATCTTCATAGTTCTCTGCTCAAACCTGATCCCTAAACATAGTTGTTACAACCATACTATTTATTTTCTTCCATCAGTGGTTTTTATGCATTAAGCTTTTGTTGTCGAAAAGGCTATGACTGCATGTCACTTACTCATCCAATTGTTTTCTCCACTGAACATATTGAACACATATTCACTGGTCGAACTTCATCAATCCAAATCTCCATCCTAGTCAGTGTCAAAAAATCCATGTACATATACTTCACTGTCAACTCAAGGTTTCCCTTGGTAGCATATAGAATAATATTTTGTACTAAATAATATTTTGTAGAATAATAATATTTTGTTTCCAAGCCTTCATGTAGGAACGTTGTCTTCACATCCAATTTCTCTCTCTCAAGATCAAATACTGTAGCTAGAGACATTAGTATTATAATCGAACTTAATTTTTCAACAGGGGAAAAAATCTCATCGACGTCGACTCCTTTGAATAGGGAGTATCCATTTCTACTTGTCAAGCTTTGAATTTCTTGACTTGACCTGCTACATTCATATTTTTCTTGAATACCCACTTGCTGTCGATGATATTTATTACACTAGGTAATTTGACTGAATCCCACGTCTCATTTTGGTGCAAGGATTCCATTTCTTTGACCATGGTGTCCTTCCAGAGTCTACTCTGTACTGAGTTGACTGCCTCCCTGACCAACTTGGGATCTTTGTTAGTGGTAGTTAACACAAATGTAGAATGGAAATCGAGAGAAATGTACCTCTAAATTGGTTTTCTTACTCATTCATACCTCTTCATCTTATTCAATCGACTCATTTGAAACATCTTCTTTGTTCCTAAGTTCAAACCTCACCTTCTCTGGATTTTTCTCTATTTGAACCAATCCGGACTCTGAATTACCTCTAACTTCTTTGAAGACCACATCTCAACTGTACATTGTTCTCCTTTATGTAGATCCCATATTTTATATCCTTTCATTCATTCTTTTTAACCAATGAAAATACACTTGACTGCCTTCTTGTCCAAATTTCTCCTATTTTCCTTGGGAACATGCACAAATGCATCACAACAAAATACTTTGAGATATGAAAGTGAAGGCTTCTTTCCAAACCATACCTCATGTCATCTAGTGTCGACAAAGAAGACATGTTCACCATATATTTTGTAGTGTCAACTTCTTCTACCCATAATTCTTATGCAAGCCTAGCACCACTGAGCATACTCCTTTCTTTGTCCATCAATGTTCTGTTCATTCTTTCGACAAATCCATTTTGTTGTAGCGTATATGGTGTGGTATTTTGGCATGCTAGGACACTCTGCTTGTAGAAATTCTCAAAATAATGTCCACATAATTCACCACCATTGTTAGTTCTCAACACCTTGATCTTATTATCTGTCTGGTTTTCCACAAGAGATTTAAACTCTTTGAATTTCTCAAAAAACTATGATTTCTTCCTTAGGAAATATATTCACGTTTTCCTAGAAAAATCATCTATGAAGGAGACATAATATAGGGATCCACCAAGTGAAGGGATTGTATATGCCCGAAAACATCACTATGAACCAATTCTAGAATCCCATTTGCCCTTGTCGCTCCAGATGAACCTAACCCGATTTTGTTTTCCATATATGCAATGTTCACAAAAATTGACTTCTAAATTACATTCAAGAAAACCTTCGACCATACCTTTGTTGTGCATATATTTAAGTCCTTATTCTCTAATGTGTCTCATCCTCTCGTTCCATAACATGGTCAGGTCGACTTGACAAGAAATTGTCGAGTTGGTTTGAATCGACTTATCCCAAGATGAGTCGATTTGAGTCGAAGTTGAGTCAACTTCGAGAATAAAAGTATTGTTGCATCCTGTCGAGTCAACATTCAACAACAACTTGTATAGGGTTCCAATCCAAACTCCTTTCATTAAGACCATCACACCCCTAACCATTTTGCATGTATCCTTTTGAAATAGAGTGTGCACTCCTGCATCACTCATCTTCCTGACACATATCATGTTTCTTGCCAAACCTAGAATATGTAGCACACCTAGAAGGGTTCTAATCCTTCCATCCTGCAGTATTAGTCAGACTCTTCCCCGTCCAACAATTTTGGTTTTCGAGTCATCCTCCAAGAACACATCTCCTCCTTCTTATCTCTCATATTTTCATAACCATTCTTTATGAGGTATCATATAATAGGATGCTCCTAAGTCGATCAACCAAACATCTTGATTCAACTATGTACTAGTCCACGCCATATACACATCTCCTCCATATCTTGAGTAGTCTTTGTCTTGGTCGACTGTTTCTCATCAGATCCTATACAGAATTCCATTTCCTTCTACTTGTCATCCTTTTTATAATGCCCAACTTTACCGCATTTTCATTATCTTCTCATGCACTGAATTAGGGATTTAGATATACCCTTCGACTTAAACTTTATACCAGATAATTTTCCTTTATCTCTGTCAACGGGTTGAGCTCTGAACATTCAATAATATGTGGTCGATCCTTCCATGTTCTTCTATCTCATTTATTCTAACAATTGAAATGATACCACATCTTCTAGAGCTAATGTGTTCAAATTAATCCATATATCCATGACTAAGTTATCCGAGGAGTATGGAAATTAACATAATATGCTAATGCATTTCTCCTCCTCAATGATTTTGATATCTACAGACAATAACTAACTTATTTTAGTATTGAACATGTTTAAATGCTTAGTTACTAAATTACCATCACTCATCCTCAAAAGATACAATTTCTTTCTAAGAAACAACTTATTTACCAGGGATTTTCACTGGTACAAGCTTCCAAACTTGTCCCACAATTTCTTGGCCGAGTATTCACCTAAGACATTCAACATCATTGAATTTGCAAGACACAACTGAATCATACTCCTTGCCCTTATTTCAAGTTTCTCCCATTCTTCCCTCAACATACATGTCAGAATGGTACCCGGACAATTTGATGCCCATTTTTCTCGATCTACAAGGATATATTCAATTTTAAGCTTCCAAAACTCAAAATTCAGTTTTCGATCTCTATCCTCGAACTACATGCCATTCTTTCAAGCACAACTTCAAATATCTTTGACTTACGACTCTTACTAGATCTAGGGTTTAGCTCATACCCAAGATTGTCAATCCAAGCTCCGACACCACATGTTAGGAAATATACTTCCACACTAAAACCCCTATAAGAGAAGAAGAAAGATTTAAACAAAAAAGTAAATGAAAAAGAAATCACATAGTAAGCAGATATTTTACCCTAGAAACCTAAATGGGAAAACCAAAATTTCTTGAGCATCTTTATCTCTTTTTGTCTTATTCATTCATAATAAAGGGATACATGACTAAACTTGGTCTACACCTAAGACACAATCATCATCATACCCTCTTTCTTACACAAGAACAACCCTACAACCAATTCAACTTACATCTACATGACCAACAACCTTCTTCTAAAGATAAGCATGAAGATAAACTACAACATCAATTTAATACAATTACAACACTCCTTATTTATAGGCTTTAAAATAGGCAAAACCCTAAATAATGGCACCCAAAAAATGGTTACAAATCCACACATATCATTAGCTACAAATCCCATGAATCTCAAGATTTTGTTATAGTCGACTACTAGTTGGACTACCGTTCGATCTCCATTTAGTCTTCAGTTTGTCACCAGACGACCTCCTGATGACTTCTTGTCGGATGAATTATTGACTTGTTGTTTTTCACTTCGAATTCAACTTTCCTAGTTGATCACTTCAACCTTCAACTTTCATCGCAAATAATATAACAACCGAACATAGAAGATATATCCTCAATGTACGAGGGACAATGACTAACATTGTATGTTTCCTTATGTTTTTCAGGATCAATCTCAACCAATTGGTTACTACAACAACAAGACTCTTTTTTATTCATGTATGTAAATAAATCAACAAAAGACTCATTTGAAATACGTGTGTTACAACATTTCCTTTATCCCATGTAAAAGTTTGATAAGGAAGAAAATTAATAAATTCATGGGAAGGGGTTGCATCCTCTCCTTCATCTATATGTACATTATGAACATCTTGTGCTTTACTGAGATTTGGCCAAATATCATGAGTTAAAAAAGGATTTTGAATAGTTTCTTGCACAACATATCCATAAAAAATATTAGGGTACAAAGAATATAAAATAGAAGATGTAAGAGAGTGAAATGCCTCTCTAAAAAGAAGAATATTTTCAATGGTAATCTCTTTGAATGGGATCACTTCTTCCTTAAGCACATTAACAATTGGTTTTTATTATGAATTGGTGGGCTCCATGCTAGGAACTGCTTCATAGTCAACACCTTCTCCCTTTTCTGAGTAAGATGTCAATTGTTGTTCTGAAAATGCTATGCATTGTGTATGCATTTCTTCGCCTTGATTTAACTTATCAACATTGTTATTTTGCTCCTCTAAAATATGTAAACATGAAATATCTTTCAAAACATACTCATGGTTAGGATATAGGAGCAAATGAGAATAATTTTCAGAACAAGAATGCTAAATAAATAATTCAGTAACTACAAGAAAATATTATTTATCTTTCTCAGTCAAACTAGAAGAGGTTATAATAGTACAACAATTATGATCAACATAAATTAATTCCAATTTGTTTATTTTTCAAGGAGGTGTCATGTTTTGTGTGTTCAAAGTTTCTTTCCCAATTAACTAATAAGCATTCCAACCTTTCTCCATTGTAAAATATGAACATAAAACATTATCCAAGGTAATGATATTCATTGTTATTAGGTAAAGATAAGAGCAAATCACAAGAATTTTGAGAACAAGAGGGTTCAAGAATGGTTTCGAGGAGATAATCAACAAGATGATCTAAGGTGGTGACCCCAAGAATTTCTTCTTGAATCTCTTCAGTCAAACTAAGAGAATATGTTCCATACCACAATCATGAACACATGAGTTGGACTCAATTTGATTCATTCCTGAGGTAGTTGTCATATTTTCAAGCACATGACAATTTTCTTCATCTTTCTCCATAGTTTCCTCCTCCATTTCCTATGATGGAAAAGATAAAATAGTACAATGCAAACCTGACATAACCATATGTATGACCCAAAGTGTCTCATTATTAGTAGAAAAACCCTCCTCTTGGTCAACTATAATCTGAACACAATTTCACTACACAAAAGGTTTATTTATCATCACAAGGAAAGAAGGGGGGAACAAAATGATGGGATGATACATATGATTCTTCTGAAACAACATGTTCTCTCTGATCTATGTCCCCCAAAGTAACGAAAGATCCAAACGTATGTTGTTCAACCAAATAATTAGTATCTTCATAATTTCATGTGAATCCAAATCAACATGTCAACTAACATTAAGGTGTGATTGTGATTCTTCACTCACCAATTGATCCTTCTCATTAGAAAGAGAAGTTAAATTTAGAATCCATTCACTAACAAAGGACAATAATCTGAATGAAATATATAGAAAAGATGCATAAACCTTAAATAAAAGTATTCTAAAGTTTCATTTTTTTTCTTCTTAAGTGTTACTATTTATTCACACAATTAATCATAATTATAATTCTCAAAAGCATACAAAAATTCATGCATAAATTGTTCCCATGTGTGAATAGAGGTGGCTGGAAAAGTCTCATACCAAGTTTTAACTCAACCTTCAAAATTAAGAGTGAACAACCTGCATATGACACCTTGATGAGTAACTTTCTGAGAGAAACAAATCAAATAGAACTGAATGATATGTGTGGATGCATATGTCTCACCCTCACCATCAAACTTAATTTTTTATAAGAGATTAACTATCTTTCTAGGAGTGGCATGAGGTATGGAACCAGAAATACATATCTATATAGAGAATTGGGAAGGAGCCATTAATAAATAAAAATAACTAATAAAAAAGACTCCACGTGCTCAACTTGTTATATGGCCCTCCTTTTTGTGCCATTTTTGTTGACAGGTCAAATTGGTCTGTCAATCAGGTAAGGGAAAAGGTCGGATGTTGAGCCCCAATTAGACTCTCTCTTGTTTCGGATGGCAAGTTTCGACCAATATGTGGGCCTGATTTCCACTAAGAATTAAAAGAAAAAAGACGAAGACAAATAAATTGTTCGCCAAAAAAATTCTTACTAATCCTATATCTAATCTAATTAAAGCAAATGAAAACTATCTATTCTAACTATTTCTAACCTATCCTGATCAGGGGAATTTATAAAAGATAGACACAACATGAAATGATATTGTTGATAACAGAAATAATTCATGTTAACAACAACATGTTGAAGCAACAACAAAACAAATATAATCATAAATAGTTATAATTTATTTTTATTTTTATGTCTGGAGGAATCAACAACTAGTTGGGCACGTGCTCGCGTTACACATGGTCGTGTTATCCAACTGCTACCACTATAACCTCCAGGTGTGCCCACGCGGCCCCATACGCGGCACACATTGTAAGTCGGGGGGAGTTGAACTCGAAACCTCATGGAACTTCATTTTCACGGCACTTGCCAATTGAGCTGCCCCCCCAAGGGCTATAAATAGTTATAAATTACACCTGCAACATCATCCCTGTATCTATTAGAAACCATAAATGCATAAGCCTCTCAAATAACAAGCATAGAAATAGTTCATATGACAACATCATTCAATAAATTCATAAAACAACAACACATGTAGAATAGTCCCATATATAGTCGCAAACATTCATGATTTTCCAAATTCCTTCTTCTCTTTATTGAGTCGGAGATAATAGTACCATTTAGTTCTACAATGGGAAAAAGTCCCTCTTTCCTTCAATGGTCTTCCTTTTATAAGACAAGGAGGACCTTTCATATTCTTTAACTTCCAACAGTTACATCTCTTCGAATCGCTTCTTTTGTCTTATCATATTGACATTTTCCATACATATTCATTAATGAATANATTCTATTTTCCTTGAATTTTCTGGGCATTTATGTGGTCAACTCATAGAAAACGATTTTACCAACATATTCTTCACTGCTCCATTTTTCCAATGAGCCCTCTCGTGCTTGATTTGGTCTTCTGAAACTCAAGATATGGCATGCTGAACAATTCATAGTCCATTTTCAATCAAATTCGTGCCTCCCTTTTTCTTGAATTTTCAAGAATTTATGTTGCTAATATGGCTCAAATTGTTCTTACAACATGTTCTTCTCTTTGTCATCTTTTGAACGAGCTCTCTCATGACTGATTTGGCCTCTTGAAACGTGAATTATGGCTCTCTGAAGTTAATGCTTAACAGTCGTGGATCTCATCGTGGGGTTAATCTGGACCATTGATCTCACAAGTTTAAATATTTATCCCACTTGCATTGTGGGAATTGACTGTAAGGAGTTTATATTGTTTTCCTACCCCAATGTAGTTTGTGTGTGGAGTTAGGGTAGCCATGGAACCTTGAGCCCGTGTAGATATTTTGAACCAGAATCCAAAGGAAAAATAAAATAACTATGTACAAATTTAAAAAATAATTAAAATAATAATCCCAAAATAATAAAATAATTCAACAACGATAATTAAAAGTTAAAGCTATAGTTAATTTTTATGGCCCAAATCTGATAGCGTGAAGACTCGAGAGTCCGATAGTAAACTCCTATAAATAATAAAAAATAATAAAATATAAAATAATCCAATGTAAAGTCAAACCTCGATGTCCGATCAGGCTTTGGAATTTGATGGAAAAGGTTGATTAATGTAAGCCAAGCCCGATCCGGCTTCGAAATATGATGGAAAAGGTTGAGAAATATAAGCCAAGCCCAATCAGGCTTATGAATCCAATGGTAAGTCTTGAGTATGAAAATATATTAAGCCCTAAAAGGTTAAGTGGTAAGTCTTGAACCCAAAAATATTAATTCTGATGTTTGAGAGCCTAATAGTTCATTCTTGATGATAAATGTTTTCCTTAATGAAAATCCCAATAGGTGAGAGCCCGATGTGATAAAAATGAAATAAAATAAAATAATAAAATGAAACACAAATTCAGGCTTCAGGGAAATCAAAAACATGTCAGGATTGGGAAATTAAACCAAAAAAAGAAAAAAAGAAAAAAAAAGAGACAAATATATATATGAAAAAGAAATAAAACCCAAATATAAATCGAATTTTATGGGAAATAAAAAAAACCAAATAATAATAAAAATATCCTGAAATAATCATAAAATACAAACTTAGGGATTTAAAAAAAATGGGAAGTGGGAAATTTAAAACCATGGGTAAAATAAAAATAAAATAATAAAAATGAAATATAAAAATAAAATAAATGAAACTATACAAACTTTATCAAAATATGAGACAAAGCATGTCATGCAAACTCCAAATATCTAGATTTTTGGATGTCTGAGATCCACATAAAGTGTATGCTTTTGCAATAAATACGGAAGTCCAAATGTCCAAATGCCACATGAGCTAGGACAAGTTAGCATGACACAGAGGGAGTCATGTGGGATAACACAAGATAATTGGAAACCTGGACGACACATCATACACCATGTTCGATGGCACACAACATGCCACAACAGATGCCACATAAGGTAAGAATGACTTGTCGAGCTCGTAGTCATTAGAGGAAGTAAATAGAATGGAAAAGTGACAAGTATTGATTGAATTTGGTCAAGGCATGGATCCATAATTTGGGATTTAGATGAAGGTACTTGTTAGGAGAAAGGCATGATTCATATGCTCCATGGGGTATAACACCTAGGAAGCCACGTGGATTCCACGCAAGCACTAAGATGAACACCCAAAAGAAGTACCACATGAAGATTGCAGAAAGAGAGGCTGAATGAGGAAACAAACACATTGTATTCCAAATTAGAAACCTTGGGTATGCCACATCATACTCACAAAGAGAACAGGTCCTATGTCAGGGTGACAACTGAAAGATTCTGATTTGTTTTTGAAAAGGTACTACATCTAATATCCAAGAGCCAAGATTTAGAATAAGGCACAAATAGAACAAAACTTGGACTCNATTTAAAAAAAATGGGAAGTGGGAAATTTAAAACCATGGGTAAAATAAAAATAAAATAATAAAAATGAAATATAAAAATAAAATAAATGAAACTATACAAACTTTATCAAAATATGAGACAAAGCATGTCATGCAAACTCCAAATATCTAGATTTTTGGATGTCTGAGATCCACATAAAGTGTATGCTTTTGCAATAAATACGGAAGTCCAAATGTCCAAATGCCACATGAGCTAGGACAAGTTAGCATGACACAGAGGGAGTCATGTGGGATAACACAAGATAATTGGAAACCTGGACGACACATCATACACCATGTTCGATGGCACACAACATGCCACAACAGATGCCACATAAGGTAAGAATGACTTGTCGAGCTCGTAGTCATTAGAGGAAGTAAATAGAATGGAAAAGTGACAAGTATTGATTGAATTTGGTCAAGGCATGGATCCATAATTTGGGATTTAGATGAAGGTACTTGTTAGGAGAAAGGCATGATTCATATGCTCCATGGGGTATAACACCTAGGAAGCCACGTGGATTCCACGCAAGCACTAAGATGAACACCCAAAAGAAGTACCACATGAAGATTGCAGAAAGAGAGGCTGAATGAGGAAACAAACACATTGTATTCCAAATTAGAAACCTTGGGTATGCCACATCATACTCACAAAGAGAACAGGTCCTATGTCAGGGTGACAACTGAAAGATTCTGATTTGTTTTTGAAAAGGTACTACATCTAATATCCAAGAGCCAAGATTTAGAATAAGGCACAAATAGAACAAAACTTGGACTCTCAGATTTTGGATGACACATCAAGACCACACAAGGTCGAGAGCAGGTAAGACTCTGGGAGGATGAATCAGATGATATGCAAGTTGTCAAGTCAGGGATTGTCATACTGAGATAAAGACCGCACCAACCAGGGTCAGACAAGTGGCATGTAGCTTGCAATGATAGGATGACACATTTCATACAACTCATTACATGTTAACACCGCGTAAGGTGACCCATAGAATGAAAGGGAGCTTGATGCTAGTTTGGAATGCATTAAAAGTCAATCCAATAAAGGGTATCTTGATAGGCCTTCAATCTTTGACTTTAAAAAAATTTGTTTGTTATTGCAAATAGACCATCTGACGGGAATAACTCAAAGAGGGAAATCCTATAAGCTCTTGGGCCTTAGGTTTCAGAAAGTTCAAACTAATAGGATAAACCAACATCACGATAGGAGGAGCTCGATAGAAATCATCCAATAGGTTCTCGGGCTTTGGATTTTGGAAAACTCGAACAATTGTCCTGTTGTTATCCTGATGGAAAAACCCGAGAATTTAATCTTGATAATGTAAGTTCGATGGCTCACTGTCTGATAGTTGGATCCTGAAATGAGTCAAGGTTCCACTAAAGATTAGGGCTCCAATAAAACATTAAAATACAATAAAATTATGATATGGGATAATCATGAATTAAATAGGAAATCTACATGGTGATAAAGTCAAACTCAGATTGAGGTTCAGGACAAATGAGACTTAATTCTGAATGTTGGATTCAATGATAATCAAGATCCAATAAGAGAGAAGTATGGTCAAGAAAAATAATACTAAGAACTTCCTATATGTATTTCAGAGCTGAAGCAATTAGATAAAAAAAAATATGTATTTTTCCATGGCACACTTGCGATTTCCATTTTTTTCATTAATCGGAAGTCCTTCTCTTGAGTTCCCTCTGTGTTTTGTGACTAAATGCACATGCTCTTCTACTCTGGCATGATTCTTTGAGGACTTGAAGTAGCATAAGTATATGGTAAATAACATGACTTTGTAACCCTGTTATGTACAACCACAGAAAGAATAATCTTTGTTATTCAAGGAAGAAAATATTGGTTAGTACGTTATAAATGTTATATTCTTTCCCCTTGGCAATAACAATTCTATGAAAAGAAATAGGTTTTTCTGAAAATGAGGAAATAAAAAGGAGGAATTCCTTAGAAGCAATCATATAAGATCTTGGCTTATTATTAACAATCAACTATTGTAAAAAAATGTTGTGAAAGATGCATGTATTTAATGTGAAACTCTTGAAAACAATAAAAGATATTGTGATTCTGGTTATGGATTTTAAACTGAAGAATCTGATTAACATGTGAGATATTGAGCATGAATATGAGGACAACATGTACAAGATACAAAGTAACAATATGCTCTTCATTCAAACCAACGATTCACTTCTTCATGATGTAGTGATATGGTAGTACAAGCCGATGTACAAGGAAACGATAGATCCTTAAAAACAAATCCTCTTCAAGTCATAAAATAGAGTATCAAAACCTTGCAATTAGATGGGATCAACAACTACCTTTAAATCCATTAAAACAATTTAATGCAAAAGTCTCAAAAGATGACCTGTCAATCTCATCACACAAGGATCAAAGAAGCATCATAAATCAAAGGTTAAATGAAGAACAATTGAAAGTACAAGATCAAAGAGACTATAGTTTATAACAAACCTCCTCAATGGTAAACAATCAAAACATATCTAAAACCCCTAACCCCCTCAAGGTGGATACAAAATATTATGTAGGCTTATAGTATTGGTGGATTAGGCATTAGAGCTAAAATTTAGTAGGTGCCCCTTTCCTTTTGCTTATAAGAGAAAAATGAAAGGGGGATTGTTGTGGCCACAACATAACCTTAGTTGGCCCGACCTTAACCTCACTGATCAAAGTTATAATTTACTTCCCTTGAACCCTCCAGGTCCCTTTGACATTTTTCACTACCATATTACTAATAGAGTTGATCAACTACAATCAACCTTTTTTCATCTAAGTTTGGATGCAGTCATTGTGATTAAGACTAGATCCATGCCTCGACAACTTTAGATCCTTTAGAAATACATATTTAAGTGCTTTAGTCTACAATAGTAATACTTTATGAACAAGCACTAGTTGCAATAGGCTCAACAACAATCCATGTAGTTGCTAGATTTGCTAAATTTCACCAATCATCACATTGTTCATCTTAAATCCCAACAACAAGTAGTTGTCATTGCTTCCATAGATTCGTAGATGAAAATTGTAGTTCTTTGTGCATAGAATGCAAACTTACAAGAGCACTTTACTATGGCTTCATAACTTATGACTCCTTGGTCTTTTTCCAGTGTGCATTTGCAAATATATAATGAGGAGCTACAATAGGAGAATCAAGTAATTCTTAACCAACTAACCATCACCAATTCCAAAAGGGAGGAATCCAAAGCCCAAATCACCCAAGCCAAAGAATCCCAATGAGTAACACATTTTTTCCATCTTGATTTATCCCATTTAACTTAGTTGTAAAATCATTGGCTCAAGAATATCCCCGAGGTGTAGGACAGTCGGTGACAGAGTGTGTTGTTAAGCCACTTTGTGATGTTAAAGTCACCGGTTCGAAACCTATAGGGACAAAAAATCCATCCATGTTAAGGGTTGGTGTGGCTCAGGACGAGTGCGATCCCCGAGTGATTTTGACGGCTTAGATGCCCTTGAGTCGTGGTTTCTTAGCCATAGATTAGTCCCACATGTCACGAACAAACTAACAAACAAAAAAAAAAAAATTATTGGCTCAAGAATTTATACCATGAATCAATGTGTGCCCAATTTCCACTATGCATGTTATGGTTATAAGAACTGGCCAATTAATTGAGTTCCTAAATATGGGAATTGGGACAACTTATGACCTCAACATTGATAGACATACTTGTAGCCAATTTATATCCTTGAGACACCTCCAAGACAATGACAACACTTAGTTCCAAAAATCGTAGTCATGGAACACCAAGGTGGGTCATAATCTTAACCAATGAGAGAACACCTAATAATCCTTCGACCTAACTACCTTACCTACATTGGTGAAACAATGCCCCTAAATCTTCCACTAAGACAAAAAAATGTTCTTTTAACATATTCAATACAACTCTTGAAGTTTATGTAATGGTTGATTTATTGGCCAAGTAGTCTTTATCCCATACTTGGGTTGGCCTTTAGAGCTTTTGATAAATGGTGCAACAAATAACTTTATAGGAGCTTAATGGAGGGAAACTCTTATGCAAGTTTGATATTGTTCCACCTTGTCCATTTGATCCTCCTCCCATTGCATTAGATCCACTAAAATGTTATAAGTAGTGTTCACTCTTTAATTATTCACTCTTTAATCTACCTTTTGAATTACTTCCAACATTCTATAGAGTTTGTATATGTACGTGGTGTTTGACCATTTTTTTTAATAGTTTTCATATTACTTACTTTCATTCAGTACACATCAACAAAATGATAATTAGTATTCACTCTTTAATCTACTTTTTGAATTACTTCCAACATTCTATAGAGTTTGTACATGTATGTGGTATTTCACCATTTTTTTTTAATAGTTTTCAAATTACTTTCTTTCATTCATATTACTTTCTTTCATTCAGTACACATTCAATACACATTATAGATGAAACTGGCACTAAACACAACACACAACAAGACATAAAAGTAGCAACTTCTATTTATTTCACAAACTTCTACAAGACAAGAACAGAGGTACTTCTTTCCACCCAAGTTGATGTGGCAAAACTCTATCCTCATTCTATAACAGCGGAGGATAACACTCTTTTGAACAGACCTTGCAACTTACAAGAAGTACATGCAGCCCTCAAATCCTTCTCAAAGGATAAAAGTCCAGTCCCCAATGGCTGGGCAGTTGAATTTTATCTGCATTTTTTCGATTTGGTGGGGCCAGACTTACTGGAGCTTGTAGAAGACTCCCGGCAACAAGGTAAGATTCTCGGGGCCCTAAATTCTACCTTCTTAACTCTTATTCTGAAAGCAATCCATCCAAATTCTTTCGGAGACTACAGGTCGATCACGCTTTGTAATCTTTGCTACAAACTCATCTCAAAGATTATTGCAAACCAAGTCAAACCCATCCTCTCCCACCTCTTGTCTAGAGAACAATTCGGCTTCTTAAAGGGCTGACAAATTCTGGACGCCATTGGCACTACCCAAGAATGCCTCCACAACCTCCACCACAAAAAAGCCTGCGCACCTATCCTTAAGCTTGATCTAAAGAAAGCCTTTGACTGCATTGACTGGGACTTTCTCAAACTTATTTTAACCCAACTGGGCTTCTGCCACTCCCTAACAAATTGGATCATGAGTTGTGTCACTAGTGCTTCTTTTGTTGTGTTGATTAATGGTGAGCCATATTCCTTCTTCCACAATGAAAGAGGCTTGCATCAGGGTTGTCCGCTGTCCCCGATCCTCTTCATCTTGACTATGGAAGGACTAAGTCTACTTCTGAAAAAGAGTCAAGCAGAAGGTAAAACTACAGGGATCAAAGTCTCCAGGTTGGTCAAGATCATTCATCTTCTCTTCGCTGGCGATGTTCTTATTATGACTAATGATAACCTGCAAGAATGGAAAGAAATCAATGGCCTCTTAAACCTTTTTTGTGCAGCCACCGACCTACAAATAAACTGGAATAAGACTACTTTCCACCATGCTAATATCACTGATCAGGTTTTAGACTCACTTATGGCCTTTTTCCCACATAAAATTTTGCACCTATCACTTGGATTACATTATCTTGGTTATTTCATTAAAGCAGAACAACATAAAGCTTCAGATTGGGAATGGATCTTCACTAAGGTGAAAATCAAAATTAACAACTGGTGCAATAGATGGTTATCGCTTGGAGGCGGATACACACTTATGAAGGCCACCCTTGAAGGACAGCCAATGTATTGGATGGCACTGGCTGCCATTCCCCTTACAGTCCTGGAAAAACTCAGAAGATTGACTTTTAATTTTCTCTGGTCGAGATGCCAGGAAAAATGCATGCCACATCTTTGTAATTGGGAAACCTTAGCAACACCAAAAAATAAAGGAGGCTGGGGCTTCTGAAATCTCTTCAAATTCAATTCGACATTGGCTGCCAATACCCTTTGGCGAGCTCTTACTTCAACAGACATTTGGAGCATGGTGATCAAAGACAAATATTTTCTATCCATCACAGTTGCGACCTGGATTTTCACAACTCCTCTAATACCCAGAGCAGCCTTGCAGACATGGAGGATATTGAATAAATTGACACACTAGATCAGAGCTTGGATCAACTGGCACTCTGGTACAGGCCACTCCATTACACTTGGATCTGAGTGTATTCTGGGACTCGGCCCGTCCTCTTTCCTCTCCCCGTCCCTTTTGGCTCATCTACACAACAAGGACATTCATTTTCTATACCAAGCATCGAACCACAATCAGCTGGGTACATAGACCCCCGGATGGATTTTGGGAAACAGACTTGAACTAGCTGGCGATTTAATTGTGGAATGGACAAATTTTTGTGGGTCACTCTACAACGCTGGAGTATTCTTACATAACAAAGCGGATCATTTCCTTTGGACCAGCGGAGACTGCACTAGACACATCTTTGTCGCAAATCTTTATTCAACTATTATTAACTCTACAAAAATCCCCAACATCACAGGTTGGCGCAAGAGACTTTAGAAGTGGAAAATTCCATTCAAAGTGAAATTATTCACCTCGCTAGTGGATAAAAATAAAATTTCGTCTTGGGATAATTTGCTCAGGAAAGGCTGGATCGACCTGAACATCTGCCAGCTCTATTACAAAGATGAAGAAACAATGCCACATCTATTCATTCATTGCGAGTTTGTGAGAAAAGTCTGGAAATTTATCAGTCTTGGCCGACAGCTCACAATGGCTTGGCAAGGGATTTCCATCTCGGACTGCTTCATCAACTGGTGTTCAAGCGAGCGTGCACACAAGCTTCTACCCCCGATGGTTATTTGGCATATTTGGTTGGCTCGAAACTCTTTGATTTTTTAGAATTCCACTCCTTCCAACAATTCTATGGCTTACAGAGCACTTGGCATGCATCAAATTTGGCAAGATATTCATCCCTCTAAAGAGAAAACTAAATTATTTAATAACCCGTACATTGTTGATAACATTATCAAAGGTTGGTTCGATGGCGCAACCCAACACAATGGTTCTTTGTGTGGTGCAGGGGGCTTGATCAGATTGATTGAAAATTCTATTTACAAGTGGACCTTCAACTGTGGCCCGGGCACCAACACAAGGGCATAATTGTTGGGTACCTGGGCCACCCTACACTTGGCAAGGAGACTTAATATAGATTACCTCCATCTGATTGGTGACTCAAAAGTCATCATAGAATGGTTGAACTGTAGTGGTGATCTTCATTCGATACACCTCTTTGCTTGGATGGAACGAATTAAATTACTCTAGTGCCATTTCAAGAAACTCCTCTTCTCTCACACCTCTCAGGAGTTCAACAGACAAGCATACACCCTCTCCAAAAAAACTCTTCAAAAGCAAACAGGTCTGATTTCCTACTCTCACTGGCTGGATGGCCAAGAGGGCGTCACACATATTATTAAAATATACTAAGACTCTAGCAACTAGCCATCTTTGTATTTGCCGGTTTTTTTACAGTAATTAGCACACGCTTCAAGCTGATTCCCATTGATTACTCTTTGTATGTCTCTGGACATTTTCTGACTTATTGTACAGGGTACCCTCACTCTCCTCTGAATTGGAATTATCCAATTGAAGGAGAATGACTCTACCAGTCTGCTTGATCTGTCGCAGCCCTCCTTGAATGTACTTGTGTATGAAAACAAATTATATTCTATAATATAATTAAGCAATTTTTCATTTGACAAAAAAAACAAAATTAGCGAGTCTTATCGACATGATAACTTAAAAACCTCTCATTTATATTATTGTCTTCAACTAATATGTGTATTCATCATTTGTATATAAATTCTTCCACAAAACGAACTCATTCGGGTGTGTTCAATATAGGCATTTTGTAGAAATAATAAGGTTAAATAAAAGCCATTTAATGCACATGTGAACGCATAATGGAATTATCACAATTGGAAAATGACATTGCACCTTATAAAAATAAAAATAACGTTTCCCACTTTCATCCCCTCGACCCTTATATGTGTGATATAGGGAGAAATTTAATAAAATGTGAAGTGATATTATAGACAAATTTGATTTGATATGAAACAAAATCTTTGAATCTTTTCTCAATTAAGAGATTCGTCCTTTGATATTACATCACCCTTGTATTTGACACAAAAGCCAAGTACATCGTTTTCATAAAGGGTCACATTAGGTTATTTATGAAACACCTATAACAAATCTTTGAATATAATTAAATTATTAATTAATCATTGAAAGTGTGTTGGATAAAAATAATGTATGGTTTTATCATATTAATATAAAAATAATTGAGAAGAATAGTAATATTAATGTAGGAGATAATTTTACTATATAAATATTTTAATAAATCACAAGTAATATATTATATAAATATTTATAAATTAAAGATAATATAAGATATAGATATTTATAAATTAAATTAAAGATAATATAAGAGACATATACTTATAAATTAAAGATAATATAAGATATGATATTGTAATCATTAACAAAATAAAAATATTTTAAAATTAAAATATTTTAAATTAAAATTTTTAAATAATAAAAATATTTTAACTTCATCGTGAAAGAAGATTTTAATTATATTTCATTAATCTATATTTTTTAATATTAAGATTAGTTTAACTCGAAATTTCTTAGTATGTACTACACGAGAGAGCGATTAATTCATATTATTGTGTAAGACACAAATGAGATGAATTCTTGTGGTGATTTTTATTTATATATAAGAGGGGTTAAAACTCAATTTTACAAAACATTGAGTTATGTCCATAAATTTATGATAACTTTAATATTCCCAATAAATATGAATTAATGGTTGACCAACTCGAATTAAAAAACCTACATTTGAAGCAAATGATGACTTTATTAAATTTATGATGAAAAAATTCACTTGGAACCACATGCACTTATTTTTAGTATACATTTAGAATTCATTTATATACATTTAAAAAACAATTTCCATATCTTCCATCACTTTAAGAAGGATTTTGTAGGTTGGTAAGGGTTACATATTCAGTGAAGCTCAATCTTACATTATTTATGTTTCCTTAATATTACTTAGTATAGTGTATGGATTTCACACTTTGTTCTCATCACACACCCATCGACTATTAGGTAGCAAGAGTGTAATTTATCTAAGGCACTTTCATGCACCTAATGCTCATGGATGACATGAAGCCTCCCATTCTTTGTGATCGTTTATATGTGAGGGTTAGTGTTCCTTATGTATCCCCAAGACCCATGTCACTAGATTCCCCCTTTTTTTATGTCTAGTACCTAGGTGAGGTCCCCAACATGTGGGTCTATATCATTATTTGTCCTTGTTAGGATTTTTTGGGTTCTTTCATTGGGTATTATCTTTCTAGCTAGATGAATCTCAACATGTGTGCTTAGATTTGATCCCTTCATTAGTTAAAGATGTCTTTTAAGGTCCCTACCACTCTTAGATCAAATTAAGGGTGCACACAATGGCTTACTTGGTCAAAATTTGATCTCCCTCTTTTAGAAGAGGTTGATAACCCTATTCAAGAAAGAAAGTACTAGCATAAGCTTAAAACATAAAGAAAAAATGGCACATATACACATTCTATACAAAGATTTACCCTGGAAACCCTTAACTAGGAAAACTA
>SNQJ01S0033427.1:0-12382 GCA_010110895.2 Picea sitchensis | reverse complement strand
TACATTAAAATTTTAAAATAATAAAAATATTTTAACTTCATCATGAAAGAAGATTTTAATTATATTTCATTAACCTATGTTTTTTAATATTAAGATTAGTTTAATTTGAAATTTCTTATTATGTACTACACGAGAGAGCGATTAATTCATATTATTGTGTAAGACACAAATGAAATGAATTCTCGTGGTGATTTTTATTTATATATAAGAGGGGTTAAAACTCAATTTTACAAAACGTTGAGTTATGTCCATAAATTTCTGATGACTTTAATATTCCCAATAAATATGAATTAATGGTTAACCAACTCGAATTAAAAAACCTACATTTGAAGCAAATGATGACTCTATTAAATTTATGATGAAAAAACTCACTTGGAACCACATGCACTTATTTTTAGTATACATTTAGAATTCCTTTATATACATTTAAAAAACAATTTCCATATCTTCCATCACTTTAAGAAGGATTTTGTAGGTTGGTAAGGGTTACATATTCAGTGAAGCTCAATCTTATGTAAGCATTATTTATGTTTCCTTAATATTACTTAGTATAGTGTATGGATTTCACACTTTGTTCTCATCACACACCCATCGACTATTAGGTAGCAAAAGTGTAATTTATCTAAGGCACTTTCATGTACCTAATGCTCATGGATGACATGAAGCCTCCCATTCTTTGTGATCGTTTATATGTGAGGGTTAGTGTTCCTTATGTATCCCCAAGACCCATGTCACTAGATTCCCCCCTTTTTTATGTCTAGTACCTAGGTGAGGTCCCCAACATGTGGGTCTATATCATTATTTGTCCTTGTTAGGATTTTTTGGGTTCTTTCATTGGGTATTATCTTTCTAGCAACATGTGTGCTCAGATTTGATCCCTTCATTAGTTAAAGATGTCTTTTAAGGTCTCTACCACTCTTAGATCAAATTAAGGGTGCACACAATGGCTTACTTGGTCAAACTTTGATCTCCCTCTTTTAGAAGAGGTTGATAACCCTATTCAAGAAAGAAAGTACTAGCATAAGCTTAAAACATAAAGAAAAAATGGCACATATACACATTCTATACAAAGATTTACCCTGGAAACCCTTAACTAGGAAAACTAACAAAACAGAGCCATGCCACTTTTTTCATTGTATTAACAGAGTAGTTTACAATACCATATACAAGTATCCTGCAACATCATTCAACCCTAATATTCCAAGTATTATATTACAATTCATATAAACGTGTGGGATGAAACCACCCAAAACCCATAAATACAACTATAATAGCCTCTACAAAATAAGTAGCCATCCTTGCAAAAATGTTTTGGGTGCACAGTCTATACTTGCAAAGAATATAAAACATACAATAATCTTCCACTTGTTGAATACTTTACAATATGGTCCACACAATCACCAAATCAATTGGCTTGGGCACCCAAGCTCATTGATTCCCTACACCAAGAAAAATTCTCAGTACTCACCGACTTCATCAACGAATCTATAACATTCTTCAAGGTATCAACTTTCTCTAGCAAAACCTTCATGTCTTCAACCATTTCTTTAATAAAATGGCAATGTGATGCAATATGTTGTCTTAGAATGATAAGCAACTTTCTTTGCCAAAAAAATTACACTTTGATTGTTGCAAGATATCCTTGCAAATATCTGTAGGAACCCAACATATTAACACCGTCTTTGTAACCATACCACTTCCTTACTCTCATGAGTGGCCACCATGTACTCAACTTCTGTAGTTGACAGTGCAACTACAACCTACCTCTTGCTCATTCAAACCTACTACTCCACCAAATAGGTTAAACACATAATTACTTGTGGATCTTCAATGATCAAGTTTTCCAACCTAGTTTGCACCAACAAAATCTTTTACATCCAACATTTTGTTTGGTCTATGTCTTCCTTGGTAATAGATTTCATAATTTGGCATACTATGCAAACATCTGAAAAATGTATTTGCAATAGTCCAATGTTCCTTCCCTAGNAACGCCTCAATGAGGCAAGAGAGCCAAGGCCTCAAAAACAAATTCCAAATGAGATAGACTTATAAGTCACAAAAATCATGTTTCCCAAGGCAATGGTTTTATGTCTCCAATGCAATAATAAATTACTACTGCTCTTAACAATTGAGTAAATGGGGTCATGCAAATAAAGAGCTAGAAAATCTACCTCCTTGGGGGTGTAAACCCTCTTACTCCCCAAGGCAAGTTTCTCTAGCTAGGGTTTAAGCTAAGACGGTGTATGCCCGTATACTTCTCTTAGCAAACCATTGTTTAACCAATAACATGAAGCATAAAATGATGAAGACTATGGTGGGGGTGTATTTCCTTATACTTCCCACCTAGCTCCTATCACAATAACCTTGACTTGAAACAAATGATAGCATGAAAGTAAAAGCCATACTAATTCAAGGAAAAATTCTAAGATAATCCACCACAATAGCAAGAGAGGAGTCTTTCAAGCCTAGGGCATCACTTCCATCAACCATTACATCAAGAGATAACCATAAACAAGAGGCAAGAGAGAAAAAATTTCCAAAGGTAGTGAAAATTGTAGACCAATACTTCTTACAAGAGGGAGAGTTATATCAAAATGAGATCTTATGATCTCTTATTTATACAAAATGTCACTAAGGTGACTTGTCCACATAATTAGGGGTAAGCCAAAAGACTAGGGGTCAACAACCCTAATCTTTCCCCCTTAACAAAATAATATTAAACAATTCATCTAAAATTCACTTTTGCACATAAGAAAACCCTAATTTTAGTAGGATGTCACCCCTTTAGAGGATGTTTTGGCATTTGGAGCAAGTCGTTGGTGTAGGAGGAGGGTGGCTAGCCTTTCCGAAGCCACATGTCAAGTATCCAAGTTGCTTCCTTCATGGTCAAAGCCCATTTCTCCTCAAAACATCCAAGTGTCAATGCATCAACCACACCACCAAACCTTAACCCCCTTAGGTGACGTCATGCCTCTAGAAGTGATGTCTTGCCTCTCCTAGGAAAAATGCTTGGCATGTGGGGGATAGGTTATGTCGTCCAAGTCATCTCTTAAGCCTTCCAACTTTGATCTTTCTCATCCGGCATGTGGGACCTTGGCATCCACCTGTGGGATTCAAGCCCTATGGAATCCCAAGATATGCTTGTTCTTCCAAAACTGTCCATCAACTAGGTCCTGCAAAGACAAATAAGCATGCCCTCCAAGGATATCAAGTCATAACATCATGATAAGTGAATCCAATCAATAAATAAGCCACCTAAGCATGTGCATTGAAGATCACTATATCAAACAATTAATTGCTCAAAGACATTATGCGACTTGTCAAGATTGAATATGGGAGGGTTGACGAGGTGTCTTATTAGGTAGATATTGCCCTAGGTCAAGGAAATTTTCCAAGTTATCTCTCTCTAATCCATGTAAAGTGGGTGAGGTGGTTGGGGTTAAGACTTAATGGGCATAGGGCTCATGACATATAAGAGGTTGTAGTGTCTCATTCATGGGTGCCTTTGTAGAGGGTGTGTGGCACCTTCGTCCGCAATGCACTTTTTCCAAGCCCATTATTTGTCATTCTTTTATTCTTTCATAATTTTAAGGAAAGGTTGAAGGCCACCACCCTGGCGTGGTGTCTAGATAATGGCAATGTCGCCCACAAACACCTAGTGGAAATGACAAGGTTTGCTCGTGATGAGACTCCCTTTCTCTCAGCCATGCAACTGAGAGCCATTACTCTAGTTTGGTGACCAGATTATGGTAATGTCATACCACTAGATATTCATGGACGTGATAGGTCGGCTTGTGATGAGACCTTCTATCCTTCAACTAACCTTTTAAGCATTTTAAATCATATTTCATTATGGGTCCCCCTTTACTCAAAGATAAGATTTTCATTGATTTCTTGGGTGATCCTTGGGAAAAGCATATATAAGGTTCATACATAGGATTTTATCTTTTACCCAACATCAATCTGTCTCTGCCTTTAGCCCCTTCTTCCCATAGAATGAGGGACAACCCCTTCTTGGGTCAATACACCCTAAAATCCCAAGAGATAAGGAAATGGGGGCAAATAGTGATGGAAAGTGGTAAGTATGGTCAGGAACGATACGATGGCTCTTCAAGGGAGTTCCTAGTAGGAAACCCATCCCCAAGGATGACCACTTACTAGGGAACAATGTCAACCACCATGTTGAAGCAGGGAAAAAGGAATAATGCCCAAGCATATATCATGAAATCTAGAGCAATCTAAGATACAACATACTCAAAATGCTTAAATATTGAAAGTATGTTTACCATAATACTGACTTGTACCTCATGGAGCAAGGACCACTGCCTTTCGGAAGACAGTTGATGTGGTGGATGCCATATGGAAATATGTGACCATCTATGGTGGTGAGGAGGGTCTCCATTTGTGCAAAAGGATATTGTTGGTCATGTAGTCTCTAAGTACTCCATATCTGCAACCCGAGGGCCTCGAGACATAACCTCCTTAGTTATCCACAAAATGGGGATAACAAACCTGAAACGAAAATTGAGACTTAACATACTTGATGATTTTCCTAGTATTTCTAATTAACAACATATCACCAACATACAATGCCACAATAATAAAGTGATCACCAACCTATTTGGTGTACACATAATGATCAATTTTTCTTCATGTAAAATCAAGTCCAAAAACATAAGTGTCAAACTTTTGGTACCACATCCTTGGTGACTGCTTCAAGCCATAAAGAGATTTCTTCAACCTACACATCATCTCCTCCTTTCCTTTCATTGTGAAACCTTATGAATATGACATATAGATTTCTTTTTCCAAATCCCTTTGTAGGAATGTTGTCTCCATGTCCATCTGCTTTACTTTTGCATTGAACTTCTTCTTGAATACCCCTTTACTGCCAACTAGTTTTCTTTTGGCGACCAACTTAACCAAATCCTATATCACAATTTTATGTCCAAGACATACATTTCTTCAACCATGGCCTTCTTCTGGAATTATCTTGATTTACAACAGTTTCCTCCCTAATAGTTCTAGGATCATCATTAGTAGAAAACAAAACAAAACTATAATGAAAATAAGGTGGGCTATACCTTTATGTTTTCCTTCTTTTCCAAACCAACCTCCTTAACGTTGGGGTATGAGGATCTATTTCATCTAGTTCATCATCTTTTATTTAGTTGGATTCTCTATCTTTCAACTCAAATTACATTATGTTTGGTTATTCCTCTCTTGGTTTTTCTTCCCTCTTGGGAGCACTTTTAATCTCTCTGAAGATTACATCTCAATTATAAACATTCTTCCTTTTTTGTTGGCTCCAAATCTTGTAACCTTTTACACCATATTTATAACTAATGAAGATACAATTTTTCTACTTTATTTTCCACATTACTCCTTTTCTCCTTTGGAACTTGCACACAAGCATCACAATGAAAAAAATTGAGATGTTCAAGAGAGGGTTTCTTACTAGTCCATAACTCATGTGGATCTTTATCAACCATATCTAATGTAGGTGATTGATTTACTAGGTAACATGCAATGTCCACTGCCTCTTCCTAGAATTCTTGTGTTGACCTTGTACCACTAAGCATACTCCTTTCCTTTTCCATCAACGTCTTATTCATTATTTTTGCAACTCCACTCTATTAAGGGGTGTATGAAGTCATCTTTTACATTTATATATTGCATTGTTGACAAAACTCTTCAAATTCATTTCCATGAAACTCTCCACCATTATCTATACTCAATATCTTTATCTTATTTTCTTTCTGGTTTTCTACAAGAGCCTTAAACTCTCTAAATTTACCGAAAGACTTATTCCTTGAGAAATCATCAATAAATAAGACATTATATAATAGAGATTTACTCAATAATAGAGTAGGCATATTTCCAAATACATCACTATGTATTGACTACAAAATATCTTCTAATTGTTTAATATCAATAAGGAATTTCACCCAATTGCATTTACCATATACACAATGTTCATAGAAAAAAAAATTAAGCAGCATTCAAAAATTTCTTCAACCATAAATTTAGTGTGAAAATATCAAAGGCCCTTATCTCTAGTATGTCCCATTTTTTTATGCCAAAGCATTGTCTTCCCTATATGGACAATAGAGGCATGTATGCTTCTTTGTTCACCTCGGGAAAAACAAAATCGGTACCCCCATCACTCACATTGTGTCTCGACATCTTGTACAATGTTCCAATCGAAACTCTCCTTACCAACACCATTTCTCCTTGAACCATGTTGCATTTCTCATTTTCAAATATTGTTTGCACACCTACGTCACTCATCTTCCTCACAGATATTAGGTTTTTGTTCAACCCTAGAATATGTAGATATCTAGTGAGGGTCTTAACCCTTCCATATTTGAGTAACAACATAACCCTTCCACATCCTATGATTTTAGATGCCAAGTCATCTCCTAAGAAGACATCAACTCCATTATACTTTTCATATTCAAAAAACTAGTCCTTGTGAGGATTCATATGAAAAAAACACCCAAGTCGATCAACCATACACCATGATATGAATGTGTGCGTGTAGCTACCAAGTATACATCCCCTCCTTCCATGGAGGTCTTTGGGCATCATTAAATACCTTACATGTGTATCTAATGCCCAACTTGACCACATTTCCAATATTTCCTTGTAAATTTCCCATGAGATTTTGTTCTCCTTCTAGACTTTGATCTATCCCTAGAATTATTTTTATTTCTATCCTAAGAATGACCTCTTACAAACAAACATCATTGGTTATACCCTCGAAGGGTTTTTTCCTCAATAACAAGGATGCAAATACATCCTCAAAATTTAATGTAGATTTAGGAGTACTACCAATCGCTACTACCAGATTATCCCTTGAACCAAGAAAAAAATATAGCATAGTAATACACTTATTTTCTCATAAACCTTAATATCAACAAAGGATAACTGGCCTAACATGGTGTTAAAATCATTAAGATAATTTTTCATGGAGTCACCATCGTTCATCCTAAGGAGGTACACTACAGAAGAAATAGATTGTTTACCAGACATTTTGACTGATACAAAGCCCCTAATTTCTACCATAGTTATAGTTGGCTTCTCTTGAGACATTCAACAACATCGAATCTAGGAGGCACAATTCGATAGTACTTTTACCTTCCTATCCATTTGAGTCCCGTATCCTTTTTCCATACTCGGGATTTTGTTTACATACATGGTAATCCATTGATCTTTGTCCACAAGAAAACATTCCATCGTAAGCTTCTATAACTCAAATATTTGGTTGTTAAAGTTTTATATCTTTATACTTGAATTGCTCACCGTTTTCCTTCACAAAAGATTCACTTGCACAAAGACCCACTCAAGAATAGGTTTATCATATGCCCAAGATACCCTTTCTCTTTGAAGAATGAGCTAAACAATAGCAACAAAGGCATCTGCTTGAAGCCAATAACCTTTGTTTGTTTCCAATTGAAGAGTTTGATCAACCTATTCAAGAAAGACAATGCTAATAGACTCCTTAAAATAAAAAGAAACAATGACACATATACACAATATACATGAAGATTTACCTTGGAAAATCTTAATTGGGAAAACCAACAAAATAGAGTTGTGCCTCTTTTCTCATTGTATTAAAAAAGGAGATTACAATACCATATATAGGTATTTTGTAGCATCATTCAAATTGACCAAGAAATATTATATTAGAATGGGTATAAAACCATGGGTTGAAACCACCTAAAACCCACACATACATCTATTTAGGTGTTTCATATCTTCTTGTCTGGGGTAGAATCTCCCCTCTTTCCTTTTTTACTTCAAATTTGGTTTCTTTGATTTCAATAGTTAGAACACATAGGTTAACTAGGAGGTAAAACAAATTTTCTTTTTAGTGTTATATTTCCTTTCTAGTTATTGGAATACATTTAGTTGAAGCAACCCTAAAATCAATCTACAACCCTTGGTAAATATTTAGCCCATAATTAATTAATTAAACTAGTGTCTTCCTTTTCTCTCTTTCGTTTTTTTCCCTGGGTTCTTAGTTACCCTCAATAATTGTGTGGTGACTACAGTCCCTTCATATCCTTCATATTTATGATGTTTCTCCCATTGTTGTGGTAGTGTGGTGCCTCACTCTAATTGATGCACTGCATTTTGGAAACTCTATTGAGTTCTCATCAACCCTTCCCTTTCTCAAGTGAAGGCTTTCCTTCTTTTATTGTCCTTTATTATCCTTTATTCATACAAAATGCTTTCTCTAACTCTGCTAGTCCTAGGACCTTCCATCTTGCTACTAACAAGATCTTCTTAGAAAACATATCCAACCTTTCACATATAACCCAAATAACTAGTGTAAACATGGATCAAAACGATCACACAAATATTCATATAAGAGTTCTCCTTGTGCATCCTCCTATCCAATGTTTTCCTCTAATAATGTCATGTCAACCTATTCTCCAAATGTCTCCTTTTAACATATGGAACCTTCTCTCTTTTCCAAACATGCACCAATTGCACCATAGACATCTTCCAACACCTCCTTTCACCATGACACAAACATATGGTTCAACCCAAGTGTATCATGCAATGTTCTCCCTTCCTTTAAGCTAAGTCGACATGAAACCTTTGTCCCATTCTCCTAGAAAAATAGGCATGCAATCTAGCCCAACATGTAGGACATGTGAACAACGCATTCTATACGTGAGAAAAAAGAATCAATGAACCATTCAACTTGAGAAAAATCTATAGATTCACCTTCAAACCTTGGAGCTTGAACTTAGGATCCTTTGAAAACCTCCTAAGTGATTGCAACCTTCCTCGAAATTTACCTCAACCTTCAATATCCAAGGTATTGATGACATTTTTTGTCAATAGATCTCATTGAAAATATTTGTAATCCACCCCTCCCCCCTTTTTTTAATCCTAAGGGGCCTTGGCCAAAATCTTAAACACTACTTAGAAGAATACCTTCACCCTATGATGTCCCCCTATTCTCTGGAATTGAAATACAACTTGAGAGGCCCACCCTGTAGCTTGCACTTGACTTATAAGGATGTCATTTAATTTGGATTGTGGTGCATATGATGATCTCATGGTTCTTTCATGATTTCTTATTATGGTTCTCCACTCATAATCTTATGAATATGGTGTTTCCATTTCTTTTTATGTTATTGCCATTATTTATCAATGTTAATGAATCACAAACATTTTGAATGGGAAGTTTCGAGTGTTGTCTCCATGGTAATGATCATTTGATGTTTTAATTAATGTTTAGTTTGTGACATGGTTCTTTGAAAATTCATTTTTATGGCCCCTTCAAAACAATGGAAACAATTGCTAGTAAAAAAACCTAAGCTAATCCTAATGCCTAAAGGTTAGTCCTAACTATGCTCTACAATACATTTTAATTGATTGGGTATATACTAAGAGTTGTGTACACGGAGTGGAAGTGGTTCGGACATAACCTAAAGTTGTTGACCCCACTCACATTATTTGTAAATAATTAACATGGTGAGTGAAAGAATTATGTGGTAGGGAGATATGAAGGAGCTTATGTCAACCACTCTATATTTGATTGAGATTAATATGGATATAATTTTTCTTGTATTTGGCCATTTGGGCCATATGTATTGTGCATTGATGGCATTCCTCCATGGGAATTTACATTATATATTTTTGAGTTACAAGGCCATATTGGGGATATTCACTAGATCCAACAATGGAAGGTGATGGGCATTGTGTCATGGTGAGAAAATAACCTAATAGGATAAATTGTTCACACTATTGCACCTACCATGAGTGAAGCTTTGGTTCTCCATGAATTACCTCTACATCGTGCTTGTAAAGTGACATTTTCCAGCTACCATTCTTGGCCCCTTGAAAAATGAGGTTTATCTCACAACCTCTCTATGCAAATTAATTTGATTTAAAGTGTGCAGTGGAATTATTGATTTTTGAGTTGTTCATGTCTTGTTGGAAGGATGACACCATTGTCGTGAGTTATCAATGGACACTTATTTGCAAGCACATTTTTTCCCTTTATTGAGTTCATATGAAATTCATCGTGTCACTCCCCTTTCAATTGCATTTCCCTTCACAATTTCATGTTCCCCTTTCCTGGAAGCTTCCCTCATGTTTCAAAAATTTGCACTATATGGAATTTATCCCTAGCCCATACTCATTGTTAATCTCTTATGGTGATTTTGGGTCACCCATGCAATCAATTCTTATTAGTGAAAATGGTTTATCCTCTGCTCACCCACTATCATGAATTAGATGGGTATGCACCTTTGGAGTTCCTCTTACCTACCACCTATGCATACAAATGAAACCTAGCTTGCTTGGTATGAATTATTGTATTGATCATTTGAGCAAATATTATTGAAATGCTATGTGGATTTTATTATTTTTTCGGAAGAGTTCAAAATCCCTAAGGCTTTGATAATTCAATGCCCTCATGGCCGCTAGAAAAATACTCATATTTCTCCTTTATGTCGAGCTTGAGATTATGCTTACTCTCTTATAATTGGTTGTTCAATTTGAATCCTTTGTGGCACTCTATATTTGGTTTGAAGCCTAATCCCTTGAATGCATGTTTTTTTGGCTTCTCATCACTTTCATCTCAATACCCTACCCAATTTGACTTATTGTTGGATGCATTGGTTGACTAAGTAGAATTTCGATGGCGTGTCTCACCCACCAAATGATTTTGGAAACATTTGTTTGTTGTTGAAAACTAATGCCCATTTCTTTGGACAAATGAATGCCCTATTTTCATGGGTTTCAGGCGATCTTTGTCTCTACTATTTTATTATATAATTGTGTGCTACAACACTCAAGCCAATGAAGAATACGAGTTGAGAGATTGTTTGTTCTTATGATAAATTATATGTTATTAACAACATTAGTTGTAAAGAGAACATGTTTTCTATATTTTGGTACACACTAGTATTTCTTATATTTCTCAAGTTAAGCTTCATTTAGGACACAAATGGAAAAAATATTAGGGTTGGTAACATATTAGTTGATATTTGATCTTATATATAAGACCTCACTGTTATCCGTATATGGAAAACAACTCTTTCCATGGAGACAATATATAGTGTATTTATTTTTCACTTGGTTCTCATCATACACCTATCGCCTATTGGGTAGTGAGTGTGATGTTTCTAAGAAACTTTCACTCACTTCAACACCCATGGATGACGTGAGATATCCCACTTTTAATGATGATTTATATGTGTTGGTTATCCTTCCTTTTGTATCCACTTTCTTAGGTTTAGATGTATGAGAGTGGTTTCCCATGTTTTATTGTCTAGTACCTATGTGAGGTTTGTATCCCCTTGGTCTAGATCAATATTTTTCCTTGTTATGTCTTTTGGGGCTCTTCCCTCAGAAACGATCTTCCTAGTTAGATAAACCTGAGTATGTATGCTTATATTTTACCCCTTGATTAGTTAGAGATGCTTTTTTGAGGTCCTTAACATTCTTAGATCATTTGAGGGAACACACAAAGTCTTGCTTGGTCATATTTGATCTCTCCACTTTCTTCTTTTGTCATTAGGCCTACTTGATAAGATTATTAGTGCAAGTCACAAATATCTACCACATATTAGCCTAAACAATAGAGAAAAATCCTCTTTTATGGTAAAAAACTTGTGGCTTTCTTGTTAAAATCACATTTATATGGTTAAAGTTGTAGACCTATAAGCACATATGGAGGATTTTTCCCAATGGTTAGCTTATCATTTCTTTAATGCCTTGTTGACATTCCCTCATTTTTATTTTATTTAGGTTTCCAAAACTTTCTCTCCAAAGTATTGAAGCTCTATTGGATTCATGTCTTAAAGACATCTAATCTCATTTTAAGTCTTTGGCTACTTAGACCAATTGGCTCTTTCATCCTTCTACTTGATTGAGGCTTTCTTTCACATGTTTATTATCTCTAGTTATTTGGTGTCCATCTCTTGTTGGATCTATGGTTTCTTAGCTCCTTCCCTATTGTGTCTTTTAGTCATTTTCAAACATACTTTTAAGGAAGTTATTAGAATAATAGCTATAGGGAGAACACCGCATAATTGATGGAAAAATTTATCTTTGAAAATGAGTGACATTGTTTGGTTTAAATTTATGGTGGAGGTATTGCTTTATTTCATAGATGGTTTCCATTTTTTTTTGAAAAAATATCTAGTACTTTGGAACATTATGGGAGGCTCAACACTTCTTGCCTCCTCACATAGGTGCTTGACATCTCGTTGCCCTACTTTCCCCTTTTATATTTTCCCTCAAGTTTGGTTTCTTTTGTTTTAATAGATAGAATACATAATTTCACTAGAAAGTAAACAAGAGTTTTTTGCAGTGCTATATTTTATTTCTAGTTATTGGAATGCATTTGGCA
>SNQJ01S0033426.1:110989-136617 GCA_010110895.2 Picea sitchensis | reverse complement strand
GAGTTAGTTCTGGAGGAGGTTTTGGAGTTCCGAGAGTGGAAACTAAGGAGTAGGGTCATCAAAGAGTGTTTGATCAGATTGAGAGGGCTTCCAGTAGAGGACGCTACTTGGGAGAGAGAGCAGGTGTTGCAACACCCTGGACTTGTATTGCTTGAGGACAAGCAATTTCGGGAAGGGAGGACTGTAATGTCCCTTTCCAATTAGGAGCTCCAGATAAGGAGGCTTAATGTTCTAAACTGCCCCGTTAGACTATAGCCAGGGCCAAAGAGGGGTAAACAGGGTTACTAGAGGTCACTCCAGTCATAGGTGTTATATTCGGAAAGTGACATTGAGCTAAAAAGGGTTAAAAGCACTTTTAAGTCATTATGAGCTAAAAATAAAAGTCAACAGGGAATTAGGGTTTCAACAGTGATTTAGGGTTTTGGAAGTCAACAGTGAATTAGGGTTTCAGCATGATTTACGGTTTTGGAAAGCTATAGAATAAGGTACAGTGAACTAATTCATCATTATGCAGATTATGACTTGTCATTTGGAAGAAGAGGCACATCTCAGGAGAGATAGTTCAGTGTATTCCAGGAGGAAGACATCAGTTGGTTGATTTCGGTGTTGAAAGACACACCCTAGTCACTGGGAAGATCATCCAGGTCTTCCATCATTCTTCATTGATTCCGTAGTGCTCCCATATTCCATGTATTATATTTTAGTTGCTTATTTTTATTTCGGCTAAGATCCTTTTGTCTTTTGATCTAGCCGAGTGTTGTTATTTTATTCAGCCGCAGTTGCTTATTTATATTCCGGCTAAGATCCTTTGTGTGTTGATATAGTCGAGTATTGTTAGTTATTCATCCGCATTCGACCATTTTGTAATCCACAGAGATATCATAATACAAACTTTGCAGTCCTTTGTCGCGTTTATTATTTGTATGATCATTTATATGCTATAAACCTTTGATCCTACACACGCATTAGCAGTGTTTCCTAGACTAGCCCAGTCAGGCACATTATAGTTGGGGGTTTATTTTCCCTTCTCAACAGATTCTTTCATTCTATAATTATGAGCCTTGGTATGCAGATAAACTTCAACCTTCATCATATAAATTTTTTGGGCTTCGTTTTTAGTATTAGGTGCGATGGCTCCCTCATTTACCCCAGGAACGTTCGTGGATGAGGAAGCTTTAGAAAACAAATTCCCTTGTGAAAAAGGGTTGGTTAACATGGTAGGTTGTTGTTGTGCTAATAGATTTTGGGCTTCCTCAAGACGAGGGAATTTATGAGTCAAGTGGTCTTCTATGTAAAGCGTAGATGGAAACTTCACCTTCCTCTTTTCTTTTTTTCCCTCACCAGCATTATTGGTAGCCTTCTTATCCCCCTTACCCTTCTTGTTTTTAGATTTCCTATTTCCCTTGTTTTGTTGGTTACCCTTGGGATTTGTCAATTGCACACTATGTACATCCAAATTTTGGGTTACAGGGGGCATCCGAACTAGGAGTTGGGTTGGCCACTGTCTATTGAATTGCTAATTTATCTAACTAATTAGTCAACTGATCTATGAGATTGCTCTGTGCTAATCCTACTATTCCATCGATGTGAGGCCCAAACCTCTATTTGGTCCTGTCTAAAGTCGACCATGGTGCATAAGGAAGGATCTCGTATAGCATACCAGATTGAGAGTAAATCAACTTCAGTTGTTAGGCTCTCATGATAACCTCCTCTTCGAAAAAAAACCATAGAAGTCACAACCTGTTTGGATACACAAGGCACCAAGTAATTTAGGAACCACTCGAGAAAAAATGTGGGAGGGACCTTGACTTTGATCAAACTCTTTCATTGTCTCCATTCTCAAATGTGATCCAAGATATGGTCGAATTTTGTTTCCTCGAAGTTGGCCAACAATTTGGTGTAAACATTATATCTTACCAGTAATTGGAAATGTTTTAAGAAGACCATACCAGGTTGTTAAAGTAAGTGTACTTTAAACTATCGAGCTCGATACACCATTTTGTGACACCCCTTATAAGAGTGTGTTTAAAGAAATGCAACTGAATAGAATCATCCTTTAATGAGTTGGATGAGCACCATAAATGAAATGTCGTAACACGATCACCTGGATCCTTGTTGTGCTTTCCTTTGAACTTAGGGATGTCTGAGGGAAACTTAGGTGGCATGGGGGGTGAATGTGGATCATGACATATCAGGTCGTTCAAAAGTCTCCACAAGTTTGGAAAATGTAGAGTTTCCAGGAAATATAGTCTAGGTTGTGGTGGATTCAAATGAAAAGAGGGGCCTAGATTTTGTTTGGCACCAGGTTGCAAGGAAAATTTTGGCTACTGGGTAGGTTTCTGGTAGAAACCATGGTGGCCATGTCCAGTAAAAGGAGTTTGTGTTTGATTTTGCATCATCGGTTGATTCTTGTAGTTGGATGAAATTCCTTTTGTAGGGATTTCTCCATGCATAGTATTCCAAGGACATTGGTTGGGGATGCCCCCTGTTGAAACAAATATTGAAATTTTGTCTTTTGGTAGCTTAGAAAGAAAAAAATTATAGTGTTTAGCTACAAAAAGTGCAAACTTTCGGTAGCTTAAATCTCAGGTTTCATATGCCCTTAGTTGTTGAAAGTGTATCGACCGAGACCAAGCATTCAAGCATCACGCATCAAGCCACATGGAGGAAGAGATCACGAGGAGGCACGAAAAAATTGCAATAAACAGAAATAAAATCACTATATTAAGGTTTCACACAAATGCCACATCACCATTTCAGGGTTTCGGCCATCGGAGGTTCGGCCAACGTAAAAAGTTTAACCATTGTTCTGAAACCCGAAATCCCAAAATCAGATTTCGGGACTTTCGGTGGCTTACGGCACTCTGAAATCTCACTGTTAGCCGTCGAAATCCATGACTTTCGGTGGCTAAGAGACCCCTGTTTTCGTCTTGTTAGCTGCTGAATCACAGATTTCTTTTAGTGGATAAACTGCCTCAGCAAAAAATCATTTTTCTCAGTCGTGGAGAGGTTGTTTTGCGTGCTCAAATGGTCGATTGACATCTACAGATACTAATATTTCCATTGGTGCATTCAGATTTTCATTTGGGGCTTGGAAAGGCAGTCAAAAGTCCCTCGAAAGATGAGGTTCGTGGTGTTATTTCTTCCATTGAAATAAAGATTAGACCTATCAAAATTAGATACCTAACTCTTTGTTTTAGTCTTCTTCATCTCCTATCCTCTATCCAACTTATTTATTAAATCAATTAGACAAACGGTGTCATGCCTCTTCGTTTCTGATCTATAAATGAGTGAAGGGCTTGTTTCAGAACTAGTTCTAGAAGCCTCATATGACTGATCAATCAACAAATTTTATTTCATATAAAATGTGCTAAGSCTTGGCTCTATTATAGCCTAGAGTCAACTCTTGTGACAACACCCCCAACCGACCCTCCTGGCATAGGTATTGAACACTACTCGGGGTTCCACTGAGTGTGGGAAGGTTTTCCCCCAATCGACATCCCTTGCAAAGGAAACGAGCCCTATCAGGGATTTCCAGTACCTTGTGAGGAGTAAAATATTGTCATCGCTCCCTGCGAAGGAATGAAAACTTGCATAGTGTTTGATTGACCAAAAAAAGGTTTCCCCCTACTAAGAAATAAGACGATGGGAAAGAATTATTTCCAAATGCATTGAACAAAGAAAAATCCATATATCCTACGAGATTCATGTAGGAGTAAGGTCCATGAATCCCCCCACTGAACAAACTATATTTGGTGTTAGGCCCGATCAGTTGCTAGAAAGAGCCTCTGAGTGAAGGGGACAGAGGAGGGATATGAGCCCCATGGAAAGGGATAGCATTGAATAGGGCAGTGGTTCCCACGATAGATCCTTGTAAGGGATAATAGAGATCCCTGCCCCTAGACCAATAGTATGTAGGGTAGAGTAGGTTAGGACCGAACTAGAATCAAAACCTAACATCCCATATAAAAAGGGAGTGCTAGACATGTTTTGGAAAGAGGGAACAATGGTTAGAGTTGTTGAAGGGATTGTGTCATTGCTCGAAGTAGTGGGTGTCTGGATAGTTGTGGTCCTGATAAGTAGAGGTGGGGGAGGAGGCACGACACCTCCTCCCATGGAAGATGATATGGGAGTATGAGGACTCCCAATAGAAGTAGCACTATTTTCTTGCATCGTTGCTCATCTAAAAAAAAGACTTTTAGGTGAATTCACCTCAGGCGACACTATCTGAATAAGAAGTGTCATTGATAACTCAATGATAGGAGGGTTTGTGGGCCAAAATCCTTCATATTCAAGGTCCTAAATGGTGGATTCCTCCTGTGCAAAAAATTCTTCTCTAGGATTTGGCTCGGGTACAGTTTCATGTGGCTCAGTCGCTTCAAATTAACCCTCTTGATCTATCATGTACCTCAACGGTGGCGAAGGTGACTCCAAAGTAACCAGTGGCAGGCCCTGAAGCCTACGTGAATGGCGGAGTTGTTGATCTTCCCCCTTGTGAAATGATCAACCAACACTCTAAGGTTGAGCTATAATGAAACATAGAGAACAGACTAAAAATTTTCTAATGACAAATCAAGCAAACAACTGAGTGGGAGGAAGAAGAATTACGTTAATTGACATTAGAGCAACTTATCGATGCAAGTGTAATTCAAACATGAAAACACCCTCTGGGTATACTTTGTAAAGCGTTATCGGATGTCTTCCCTAGGTACCATGGTATACCCCCATAGTCACTCATGTCCGTCCCTAAAAAAAGGTAACTAGGTTGTCAGGTCATAGTTAGTCACCAGGAGGGTACAGTTGACAGTCAGGCTGATCGTAATGAGCAGGATAACAAAGTCTGAATCCTTTCAAGGGTACCGAAGGAAAATGGTCCAGATGAAAAATGAGGATCTCGAATGTATTAGAGGTCCACAAGGCTCCGTAGTCAAATGTGATCAATGTAATTCCCAAGAATGACCCTCAATATACAATCCCCACTACACTCGGTCTGGTTTTGGAGGGATTATCTCATCTACCTTTCCTCAGGTGACCTCGTGTTTATCCTATGTGTTAGAGGGGCGTCCCAACTGAATCTTACGAAACTGGACCCTGACACTCCATATCATAGACTCTTATGTTTGTTCAAGAGTCCTTTAAGAGCTTCCTCTCCACAAATATTTAAAGGCCCTAAAGCCTAGACTACTTGGTGAACCCTACAAACAAAAGTTTAATTTATTTTAAGTGTTAATCGTTTATTTTAATTCAATTTATTTACTCAAAAGGGTATGGATGTGCAACTTATGGTGTTTGCAAGAGACGAAAGAGAAGAAATAAAAATTTTAAATCATTTGTGCAAAAGAAAACTAGGTTCCACTATTGAAAAATGACTTTTAAATCTTTGTAAATGAAAACTTTTCGAAGTAAAGTAGTCCAAGGTCCTAAAATGAAAAAAGTTTCCTAGAATGTTCTTTTCATTCTACAATGTAGATGCAAACTACTAAAATTTCAAGGAAATACCAAAGAAGGAACTTTGGAAATGGAATTCTTTTCTTTTGTGATAAACAACCTATGCTACAACTACCAAACAAAATTCATAACCAAATGCAACTATTTTTTATTTTTTGAAATGCTTAGAAAAAAAAAACACAAGTAAATGATACTTTTCATTTTTCAAACAACCAACAAGGTAAAGATAAAATAAACCCAAGACTAACACATACCCTAAAACACTTCTTGAATGTAGGGATTCACTAGAATCCATAGGAGGATCTAATGCATATAAGTTCACCCTGAACCTTTAAAAAAAACAAAAGAAAATAAAGAAACAACAGAGGTTCTTTACAAATTGCAAGATAAACCGAATATTTAACCCAACCCAACACAATTAACAGAGACCCTGAAGAGTTCAAGAAGGACTGAGAAGCACAAAGCCTCTTTCCAGGAAAGAAAAAATATTTTTTCTTTATAAAAAACTTCCAAAGCACAAAGACACATGATGAGCACAATAAACTTGCATATGTACATGGGTTGTATAGTATGAATACCATAGAAGTATGTGGGCTATACAAATCACAGGGTGCATAAATCTCTGAAAACTTTCAAAAAAAGAAAAAGGTTTGGATAACCAACTGGGAAATGAAGGATGGTACGCACCTAGAAGGTGACCAGAGACCCTAACTGGCTAACTCAATAAGTTAGAAAACTCAAAAATAAATTGAAGAAATCAAATCAAATTAAAATCACCCACTAATACCCTAGAGAGACTCCCTACTGGAGTCGCCAATTGTGTTATGGGTAAAATCCCCCTATATTGGGTCTAAGGTAAAGGAAAAGTGCTAACTCCCTTAAAATACTGTTCTACCCTTAAACTACCCCAAAACCATATAAACAAAATGACAATAGAGAAAGGAAAGAGAGTTAATGAGTGCACCTTTAGTCCTTGTAGTTTGTGTAGACCTCTTTTTCTTTTTTCCGCCTCCTAGATCACGGATCTCCTCCCAAAGATGACCTGCAAAATATTAGGGATACAATAAAACAACATATGCAATCTCTATTTATCACTTTAAAAGTTTATACATAGATATAAATGTGCAAATTAACAAAAGCATGCAAACATAGGGTTTTGGAACAGGGATGAAGTATTTTATTCAATTGTAAGACAAAAAGGATTACAAACTTTGTCGACAACCACTCCATGAACCAAGTCCAGGCTCCTCTTTCATGGCTCCAAGTGCATCAATCCCATGTTATCTTCTCACAACCAACATATCACCAAAGGAAGGAGGAAAGGTTGCATAAGGAGAAAGACTGGAAGGGAAGGTTGAGGCTAAAAATTAGAATGGGATGCAAATCTTGGGCTAAGAAAGCAAAGGGAGTTTGGAAAATTTTTCTTATTCTCTTGCTTATTTTCATAAATGACTCGCCAATACCTCTTTTGATATGATAAAAATATGGTTATTCGGTTTGGGGACGAGCTACAAGGGGTAAAATGGTTAGGAAACCCTCCATATCCCATAAACTCCATCGAATTCCATGCAATTTTATATTTTTTGAAACTTTTGGAGGTAAACGCAGGCTATATAACATGCAACATGTGTGTGTGTATGTGGGCTAAATAGCATGAATAAGGTGTGTGTACGTGGGCTATTATTTCAACAGGGCACATACACTCTCCAAAAAATGGTTTTTTAAAAAGGAAGCTTGAACAGTACTTTAGCAAAGTATGCAAATGGGAGGTCCAATGTCTTGTATGCATAGATAAGGCATTTTTGGACTATAACACTCCCATAAAATATTGATCTACCTTTAATCTAACCCAAAACCATATATACTAAGTGATAAGAGAAAGAGGAACGAGAGGGTTAATGAGTGCACCTTCAATCCTTCTGGTTGGTGTAGAGCTCTTTCTCTTGTTTCCACCTCCTAGATTATAGATATCCTCCCAAAGATGACCTGCAAGGGGTTACGAATGCAATGAAACAACATATACAATCTATAATAATCACTTTGAAATTCTAAAAATAGATATAAATTCTCAAATTAATAATAACATGTAGATATAGGGTTTTGGGACAAGGATAATCTATTTTATTCAAATTCAAGATAAAAAAGGTTACAAACTTTCTTGGTGACTGTTATATGAACCAATTGTGGGCTCCTTTGTTGTGGATTCAAGTGAATCAATCCCACATTATCTTCTCACAACAAACATACCATCAAGGGAAAGAGGAAGGGTTGCATAGAGATAATGGCTAGAGAAGAAAGTTGAGGCTAAAACTCAAAATGAGATGCAAATATTGGGCAAAGAAAGGAAAGGGATTTTGGCAGAGTTTTCTTATTCTCTTGTTCATGTCTCTAAATGAATCCCAAAGACCTTGTTTTATATGATAAAAATATGGTTATTCAGTTTGGGGACGAGCTACAAGGGGTAAAATGATTAGGAAACCATCCATATCCTGTAAACTTCACCAAATTCTACACAATTTTATATTTTTTGCAACTTTTGGAGGTAAAAACAAGCTGACTACCATGCATGATGCGTGTGTACATGTGATAAATATCATTCAAAAAGCGTGTGTACGTAGAATATTAGTGCAACAGGGCACGTACACTATCGAAAAAAAAAAAAATTAGAAGGAAGCCTCAAAAGTATTTTTGGCAAAGTATGCAAATGGATGGGCCAATGTCTTGGAAGCACATATATGGAATTTTGGACTATAATACCACCTATAGTCGAAGTGGGATTATGAGGACTCCAAGTAGAAGTAACATCATTTGCTTCCATAGCAAGTCGTCTAACAAGACAAATATTAGGGATAGTCACCTAAGGGTGGACTATCTAAACAACAACTGGCCTTGAGAGGTCAGTTATCAAAAAAATTCAAGGCCTAATCAAGCCTTCAACTTCGAGGTCTAAAATGCTAGTTTCCTCTGGTGCAAAATTGTCTTCTCTTGGGACAGGATTAGGCACAATTTCCTGCATCCTGATAGTTTTGAAAGAACCTTCCTGATCTAGCCTTCGCCTCAACGGGGGTGGGGGTGGCTCCACAGTTATTGGTGGAAGGCCTTGGATCCTACATGAACAACAAAGTTGTTAATCCTCCACTTTGTGAAACGATGAACCCACACTCTAAGGAAAATCTAGAGGCAAGTACAGAGAACACACTAAAAAAATTCCCTAGATATAAATAAATCAAATGGGAGAAAGGTGATAAGAATAGTTATGCCAACCAACACTAGATAAAATTACTAGTGCAAGTGTAGATTGAACATGGAAACACCCTCCAGGTATACTCTGTGAAGCGTGGTCCAACATCTATCCTAAGTACCATGGTATTCCCCCACAATCACCTATGTAAGTACCTATAAAAGAAAAATAGGTTTCCATCTTGTAGTTAGTCACTATGAGGGTACAGTCGAAAATTGGGAAGATCATATGAGTAGGATAACTGTGTTTGAATCCTTTCAAGGGTACCAAAAGAAAATGTTCCAAAAGAAAATTGAGGATCCCGGATGGATTCGAGGTCCACGGAGCTCCGTAGTCATATGAATCCAACAGAATCCCAATAATGAACCTCAAATACGATCCCCACTATGCTTGGTCTAGCTTTGGAGGGGTTATCTCTATTTCCTTTCCTCATGTGACCTCTTGTTTATCCCCTATGTTAGAGGGGGGTCCAGGCTAAATTTTACGAAAATCGACTTCAACACTCCCTATCTCAAACTCTAAAGTTTGATTGGTGATCTTGAACAATTTTTTCTCCACACCTAATCCAAAGCCCTAAATATTGGTCTAGTTGGTGTAACCTACAAATGAAAAATTCTAATTGATTTTAGATTTAAGCGTTAATTTTAAAGGATTGATTACTCAAGGGTGTGATGATGAAACTTGTGATGTTCTTTTACAGTCGAAAAAAAGGAGAATTCTAGAGCTTTTAGAACATTTTTCTTTGATGAAAATGAAAGACAACCAAGTCCTACAAATGAATATTGGCTCTTTCCACTTAAAATTAAAAATTTTCAAATTAAAACCAAGACCGTATGCTCAATCAATCCTATAATGTGTTTTCTGTTTCGAATGAAATGTAACTACTTAAGCTTTTCAGGAAAGAAAGTAACAAGGAACTTTGGGTTAAGACCTCTTTTCTTTGGTAAACATTACCTAATATAAAACAACCAAACAAATATGAAATGCAACATGAAAATATAGCTAAGAAGATTAATTTTCTCTTCTTTTTTTTTTGAAAATGAACGCAAAGGAATGGAAGAAAAAACTTAAACTTAACTATTTTTATTTTTTTTTGTCTTTTGAAATTAAAAACTAAGGAGCACAATAAAGAAAATTTTCGTTTCTTTTTCAGAGAATACAAAGAGATAAGGAAAAAAATAAAAATATTGATTCAGGTTCTAGACCACTGCCAAAGGGAAGGGATTCAGAACAATCTAGAGGAAAGCCTAAAGCTTGTAAACAAACCTTCAAACTTTGAGAATAATAGAGAGACAAAGAAGACCATTCAAAAGAGATTATCTTCCAATCTTATAGACAAACTGAGAGTCAAAACCTGTCAAGTAGAATTCAATAGAGGTCCCTGACACTTGTTGGATAAATTTATATTTTCAACACACTCGTTCAGTGGGAGTTAACTGACTAGTTCTATTTTAGACCTTATATTTTTACCATCACTATTATGCATGCATACATTCCTAAGGAAAGTTAATTGCTTGATTGATTTTCTTAATTATGGAATGTTGTTCCCTATATATGATATTATTCCACTCATTCATTGTATCATATTGATCATATTAATCACCATATGTATCAATCATTCATTCATTGGTTAGCTCATTGGAGTAGTGTGAATATGTTTTCCCATTGTTCCATAATGAATCTCTCTTCCTTTATTCATAATATTTGTTTGTATTTTATTTATCTAGATCTCCTGTGAAGGTTTTGATGAAACATTGACATGGTATCAGAGTTACCCTTCTTGGAGCAAGCCAAAGAATAAGGAAAATTGGAGTTTTGATGAGAAAATCCATGTAATAGACATTGTCGCAGCCTTTCTTTGTCGAAAAGTGCAACAAGTTGCAGTTGTCGCACTTTCTCCCTGTCCTTAGGTGTGAAAGTCACACCCTAGATTTATGGGGCTTTCTATCATGGACCTGTCGCACCCTAGTACACTTCATAGTGCAACAACCAGGATCCTGTCACTCTGTGTATGAGGGATAGGTGAGACAGCCTCTTAAAACCCATTTATTTTTGTAGTGATTTCTCCCAAAATATTAACTTTCTGAGGAAACGACCCATGTCAGAGGTAAATTGACCCACTCTGTAAGTGGGTTTTCAATCGTTTGGCGCAATTCCTCACCGTTTGGTTAGAAAGGAATCTTGAAGACTGCTTCCTGAAATTGATATGAATTTTCCATTTGATGTGCCCTTTGTGCAGTGATTTCTCAATTTTTTCACTTATAGATTAAGAGTAAAATTTTAGGGGATTCTCAGACTTAATTGGGAGAGAATCATTGTAATGGAGGAAAAATATGTATTTATATTGACCTTTCAGAGTCTGACTCTAAAAATTTTCAAAGAAGTTACAAACTTTGAGGTGAACAAGAGAGATCCAATATTTGTCTTCAAAACATGTGTACCTATTTTTCCAAGGATTCTGGACTCATTGGGAGTCTAATGGAGGATCAAGAAGCTTAATTTGATACTTGGACCACCCACATTAATGAGATGGAGGAGAAAGTCACTCTTCTCAATGAACATTTTTTGGTTAATTTAAAAGAGTAGGAAGATATTATTGCTTGTTTGTAGAAATATATGTAACAATATCTTACTTCTGATGTCGCTGTTGCATTGCTAAGTACTACTGATATTCCTTCACCAAATTTTGAGTTTCACACTCATGGTTTTGGGTCAAAATTGATGCATAATATGGGATACATTGGTGGTGGACTTGGTAAGAATGTAAATGGGATTGTACATCCAATTCAGCCTRGGATGAGACCAATAAAATCCGAACTTGGTTTTATTGGGACTTCATTTCCAGTAGCAGGTTGTCTCGATATTTGAGYCATTAAGACTCAATTTATTCAATCACAAGATTCCATCACACAAGATGAATTTTATATTGTTGAGTTGCAACAACCACCACCTACATCTCTTATTGATACAACTTCGTAGATTTTGCATCCAGATTCGACACCAACTTCAGCATTAGAGTTGACATTATCAGACTCTTCAACACCAACATCATAGATTTTGGCAGCATTATACTTTTCAACACCAGATATAGGGTCTTCATCCTCCACATATCGACATCCTCGACATCATGATCAGAGACAACATTGTCTTCCTTTCAGGTATCCTCAACCTTTTATCAGTTCCTCTTCTTTCAACTCTGATGAAGAGGCGTATACGACAACATCTTGGCAAGGTACCAACTCCGAGGATTGTTTGTGGTTGGCTTGATGATTGGTCATGGATGCATTTGAGAAATTGTTTTAGGACATCTTACAGATGTGTTTCATCCATGATACATGGGAACCATTCTAATTTCTCTTGAATTTACTGATTATGTCTCCTTTAAAGTTCCATTCACCACTATTTTGATGACTTTTATGGTGTTTTCTTCTATGTTTTGGAAGCACTCTGACTAGCCCGACCATATTGGTGTAATCTAGTGCCTTAATGCTTTTGAGAGATATGATTGTTTTCAACTAGTATCAACTACAACATTTCAACTTCAACACACTCATTAAAGTATATTATGATCTGTCATCATCATATCAAGCTTCATTGACTTGTAATTTTTTCTTGGTTTTGGAGATTGTCTACCTATCACATGGTGGATTTCATTTGTTCTTTTCTTCTTTTGATGCATTGTCTTTTGCGGGGGGGGTTTGTTCCCATGTGGTTTTCCCTCTTTCCTAATTTTTATTCAGTGTTCATTATTTGCATTGTACTTCAGTACCTAATATGGCCTGGTAGTCAAGACTCATTTTTTACTCCATAGTGATGTTCATGGGGGGTGTTGGATAAATTTCTAKTTTTGACACACTRGTTCAGTGGGAGTTAACWGACTAGTTCTATTTTAGACCTTCTATTTTTACCATCACTATTATGCATGCATGCATTCCTAAGGAAAGATAACTACTTGATTTATTTTCTTAATTATGGAATGTTCTTCCCTATATATGAGTGTATTTCACTCATTCATTGTATYGTATTGATCATATTAATCATCGTATGTATCAATCATTCATTCATTGGTCGRCTCATTGGAGTATTGTGGATATAATTTCTCATTCTTCCATATTGAATCTATCTTCCTTTCTTGATAAGATTTGTTTGTATTTKCTTTAGATAGATATCCTATGCAAGTTTCGATGAAACATTAACAAGACTCAGGGGGACCTAAGAAAACAAGAGTTTCTTGGAAATGTGGGAAGAGATTTTTAAAAAATCTCCAAACCGATACAGACATGTGATTTGTGTTCAGAGATCCTACGTATGTACATGGGTTTTATTAAGTTAAGACGTGTGTGTACATGGTCTGAGCAACCAATAGGTCACGTACAGGTTTGGATATTTTAAAAAAACAAAAGATTCTGACTTAAAACCAAGCCCAAGTAACATGGTAAACACCTAGCAGGTGGCCAGAGACTGAAATAGACTCAGAAAGTACAAAAAAAAACAAGAAATTAAACCAAAATAAGATCTCCTAAACAAGCCCTCAGGACACTCCCCAGTGGAGTAGCCAATTATGCTTTGATGAAAATCCACCTAGTCAGGGTCTAATGGCTAGGCAAAGCAATGACTCCTTAAAAGACATAAACTGAACTACTCTTACCCAATTTCACAAACCCTAATGATTTCTTTTAAACAAGGGAAACACAAAAAAGATGAATAATGACACCTTGTATCCTTTCATTTGTAGTAGATCCCCTTTGTCGGTTGTTTACTACTAAGTTGCAGATCTCCTCCCAAAGATGACCTAAAACAACATAGAAAGCAATCTACAAGAGCATATATGCAATCATTATGAACATAAACATGTACTAATATCATGAAATAATTTATAAACATTCAAAATAATTCACAAGAACATAGACGCATGAATTTGGAAAGGAAAGCTCTCTTTTATTGATAACATGTAAGGAAGATTACAACCAGAATTGTTGATGTCAACACCATTCACCGAACCTCTCCTGGGTTCCTCCAATAATACTCCAAGTGCATTCATCCCACAATCACTATCAAATCCTCACAATCAACATCCAAAACTAATGGGTTTGATGGATGGCATAAAGAGGATGAGATAATGAGAATGTTGAGGATGCATACTCAGAACTGGATGCATAATCTCATAGAGAAAGAAGGAGAAATTTGGGCATAGTTTCTTTGTTTATTCATTCTATATCCTCAAATGACACCCCCTAGGGCCCTTTTATATGGAAATTAGATGGTTATTCAGTTCTCAGAAGGGATACATGAGGTAAAAATGGTTGTGCAACACATCATATCTTGTAAACCCCACTGGGAAGCACATATTTTTTTATTTATTTTCAACTTTTGTGAGTGTAGGGGGGATGCATATGTATCATCTCGTGTATGCACATGTGTTGCATGTGTATCAGGGCATGTACACCTTGAAAATGGAGTTTTTAAGAAGGAAACTAAAAAAAGTGATTTGCAAGTGTGTATATGGATGAGCCATGATAAAAAATGCATAATGATGGAATTTTGGACTATAACAAAAAGGACTTGCCACTTCATTGCAAAACCCATGTATGCACGATAACCCACCAAACTAATAGAGAGGGGAAAATAGTTTCTACTTTCTAATTTTGACCATAGTGTTTGACACATTTGTCAGATGTGATTTCCTAACAAGAAGTCCTTGTTACTAACAGATTTTTCACTCATTATTGAATTCCTAGTTCAATTATGTGGCCTTGGAGAATTTACTCTCCAACACTACACCAAGGCCCTAGAACTTAGACAAAAATGTGTTTTCTATAAAGAAAACATGTAATTCTTTTTAAGATTAATGTTTCTTTTCATGTTTGTTTTTAACTGAAAGATATGGTGTGAATTCCAATGGATTTTTTTACTCTTTCAATTTCCTAAACTTATAAGGGAAAAAAGATTAAAATGAAAATTATGATTTTTTTTCTTTTCCTTTTAATGAATACTATGCAAAACTTGGAAGGGATTAAGAAGTTTCTTTGTTTTTATAAAATTTTCAACAATGCAGTTGAATTGCTCTAGAAAACCAACAAACATAAATTCAACAATATGCAAAATCTATAAAAAAAACCAACTCCTACCTGAAACTTTCATTAGAAAAGAAAAAGATACTAAAAATGCAATGCGACCTATTTTAATTACTTTTTTATTCAAATGAGCTAAAATGAAAAGGCTTAAGATGCACAAACCAGTAAATATTCTATACTTAACTTTTCCAAGCATAAACAAACTCAATAAGGTAGGGAAAAGATGAAAAACTCTAATTTTTTCACTTTCAGGACTCATCCATGCCTATTTCTGTAACAAGAAGAAAGAAAACGAAAAAATGGTCGTGAGTTTATATATAGTAAAAAGAACAATTCCGAGCACAAGGGAAAACAAGAAAGAAGGAAAACAAAACTTCCCATAAATTAATCAAGCAATCTTGCATGCATCTAGGATTTAATTGTGCACACTACAAGGTCTATAATAAATTCCTAAGATGAAAAGGAGCAAGAAAAACACCCAAAAACAAAGGAAAGAAATCCAAGTTCTTTCCCTAGTGGAGTCAACAATTTTGTTGTAGGGAAACTATCTAAAGGATAAGCAATCAAACCCTCATTGAGTGGGTGTGGCTCAATGAAATATAAAGGGATAGATAACATATTTATTTCTCCTAAAACTGACATGAGTTTTAAAAAGTAAATAAGAGAAGGAAGAAGGAGAATTTTTTTATTTTGGATGGTTTTCTAAAGTATCCATTGACTTTTTCTTGATCTCACTCTAGTTCCACTACTTCACCAAATAACGTACACAATAATCCAACATGTAATACCTTCACCATTCCTCATCAAGCAATAAATATAACTTGAATGAACAAAGTATCAATCTAATAACTCAAGCTAAATGAAACAAAACATCATTAAAGAAGTAATAAGATCCATAAACAAATATTTTTTTTTTCTTTGTGGGGTGGTGAAAGTGAAAGAAAATAGATCTATATTTATTAAATGAGAGTTACAACATCAATTATTACCTTGAGATTCACCATTGTACTCTTGTCTCCAAGACCCAAATTTCTCCTCCTTAGTCACAAATCCACCTGCATTGAACGAACATGATTCATAAATGTATCACAGTAAGCTAGACAAGTGGATGACTAATAGTTATCACCTAACCTCTAATCACACTAATGCGAATTCCAGTATTCAATAATGATATTGAACTCATGACCAAGGATTATCACTAGAATTTGATACATAGGGACACTTGAATATATACTCCCATTCCTTACCTTTGGCTCTCTTACTTATAGATTCCCGATGAGAGAATAAATCACTGCATGGAATGCATTCCATGCCCTTATGAGAAATTCACAACACCACATGAGCTTTTGGATTTTTCCAACTCATAGATTTTCATCTCTCCTTGTGAATTTCTATTTTCTGAAGATTTAAGGGTTGGACGCATGTTTTATATGGAAAAACCACAACCAAACATGTATGCTATATGGGGAAAACATGACCTACCAGGTCTAACCTATGGGAAAGCCATGGAAAAACACTCATTTTGTAAGGAACAATGTGACCTTTATGTCCTTTTGATAATCAAGTCTTTTGTGAGAAAATCATCTTCATCTAATAGTTTATTTTTGTTCCTTACATGTCTTGGTCTATGGTGACAAATAGAGGTGTAATAGGGAGAGATGGAATTGAGAAAGTAGTAGACATTGTAGCCTAAGGATCCTATACAATAGGGATAGAAAATTCATCTTGGGAGTGGGGATCATAATAATCAGAATCAAGAAATGCATCCATGGATAGTTTGGAATAGGGGAAGGAGGAGCTTTAGCTATCAAAGCGAGTCTCGCCATTTTTAGAGTAGATAGGGAAGTAGATGGGTTAGAGGTGTTGATTTTAAGAAGGTTAGGGATCTTGATAGGTGGGGAGGGTTTGAACTCATAAATATAACATTTGGGATTTACAACATGTTTAGGAACAATAACTTGGAGGTTGTGAGGTGACATTGTAGGTCATATAAGAAAGTATCAAGGGAGGGTTGGTGAATGGTAGTGTGGGAGTATACACCATTGACCTGATCATCAATAGATATGTGATAATCATAAATGTAGTCAAGACTACATTGGGAACAATACATCCATTGATATTTCCAATTAAAATTTTGGGAGATATATGGTTCAGATTCATTGGTGCTACCAAATAGTGGGGAAAAACTATTATTGAATGGAGGGGTTGTAGAAATTTGTTGAGAGGTGGGTATGGACTATGGCCTTGAATGAATGTGAGTGGATTCATAGACCATAGAAANGGAGATATATGGTTCAGATTCATTGGTGCTACCAAATAGTGGGGAAAAACTATTATTGAATGGAGGGGTTGTAGAAATTTGTTGAGAGGTGGGTATGGACTATGGCCTTGAATGAATGTGAGTGGATTCATAGACCATAGAAATTTTATCAATGGGGGATAAAGAAGGTTAATGATATGGAATATGGGATATAGAGATCTTGATCTATATATGTTGGCTAGGGGTAGCGATAATGGTTTGGCTAGAAAATGTTTTTAAAGAAATATGGGCATATAAAGAACATGTTTTTCAATGGTACTTTAAGATTAATGGTTTCATAAAGGATTTATTCTAGATTTGGTAGTCAACGCCATATATAAGTTCTTAGATAGAAGGGTAATATTGCATCCAATCATTTGAGAGAGAGATAGAATGGCTCGTGTAAGAGGTGTTGAGAGATTTCAAGAAACCTTTGGCTAATAAATTGGGGACAATCACCAATAAAATTCACATATTGAAAAGTGGATTGACAACCTATAATGGAATAGGTGGAACCAATAACATATATAAACTAGAAAACTTGATTGACAACATATAATGACATAGGCGGAACCAACAACATAAATAAACCATTGATTTGATCAAGTAAAGAACCTAAGCATACTCAATATGATTATCATCAAGATCCATACTGAAGCCAAGGTGAACATGGCATAAAGCATATTTATTTAGGCATCTATCGAATAGGAAANGGAACCAACAACATAAATAAACCATTGATTTGATCAAGTAAAGAACCTAAGCATACTCAATATGATTATCATCAAGATCCATACTGAAGCCAAGGTGAACATGGCATAAAGCATATTTATTTAGGCATCTATCGAATAGGAAAATAATCACATGGTATTATTTCATATGATGAACATTGAGGAGAGTTGCAACACACTTAGCATCTATTTCATAGTCAAAATAAGGATGAACGATAATATTAATCTCAGAACATTCAACAACAATGGATTTTTGAGAACCGGATCAAGCCATATACTTAGAATAGATGAGAGGGACAAAAATGGGTTGGATACCCATGCATAGAACACATCACTTTGTGTCATGTCCCCACTTTTGGATTCTCCTATTCGGAAGTGGAAATGACTTCCATGGCTTATCAGTTAAGAAAAAGGGAGTCAAAAGGTGTTATTTAATGTCACTTAGTTAGGAGATTTTATGTATTTAAAGTGGAATTATATTAATAAGTTACTTATTTATTATTAAAAGTGACTTTTAATCCTAAAGCGAAAGGAAAAAAGGGGATAAGGGTCATATTTGATTTATTCAAAAAGGGGATAAGGGTTACATTTGATTTGGTCAAAAAAGGGAAAGTTCTAGAAGGAATGGAAAAAGGATAAAAGGAGGGGTAGAGCCTTACTTTGATATTATGATTTGATCTCTCATTTTGGAGGTGCTTTTGGGGCCATTGTTTCATTAGGGTTTGGAAAAACCCTTCCACTATTGGTTTAGTTTTGGTGGTGCAATATCCACCCTAGCTATACAAGAGAGAAATCCACGCAGGATTTCCATTGGATCCTAGACAAGAGAGGAATTCATCCAGTATTTCCATTGGAGCTTCAGTTGAGTTTGTTTCAATTGGAGGTAGATCAACGTGCATAGGGATTTGACAATTGTTTTCAAAGAAGGTTGAGTATCGATTTTCCAGAGGCCGGGAGGGTTTTGGGGAGACCGTGACAAGATTCATCCCTGCAGGTTGAACATAGGGCATCCCGCAAGGCCCCACATATTGTTCAACCATGTCCTATGAGGCCCCACTTGTTTTGCAGCCTCATCTAGTGAGTATTTCTGCAAATTGGGGCTACATGCATGTTGAGGTACAGATGAACAGATCATGGTGGTAGGTGTTTTCTAGAACAAATTAATACTGCACCAGTGAAGGCGAGATAGTAAAAAGGAAGACATATCTTGAGGATATCTTGGGCATGATTAGAAGGTTTATTGTTGTTGTTGTTAGTACAAATTACAGTTGCTTGGAAGCTAGTAGATCTGTGTGTTTAGGAGGGTTGGAAACTGTTGTTATAGCCATTAAGGATCTTTATATTTGTTGTGATTTGGATTTCCACACCATAATAAGATGCCATGTTTATATTTTCTATTCCTTTTGTAATGGGTGCATGTAATGTATTTGACAATATTTTTACCTTGGTGATGTATGAAAACTATTTGTAAGGATTTTGTAACAAAGTGTTTGATAAAATCACACAAAGAAAAATAATAATTTGGGTAGAAAAAATAATATTTCCACCCATCCTAGTTGGGCACATTACAGTGGTATGAGAGCTTGTGATCATCCCAACCTGTGAGGGTATACAAGATTCGCTATCAAACTAAGGAATAGGTGCAAGAAAAGATGGGAGTAGGTTTTGCACTCAAATGGTTAAGTCAGATGGAGGAATATCTAGAGCCTATGTTTGAAATCTCTAGGACACTAGCAATGATTAAAAACATTCCTTGCCACTACTAGAAGTATCTAACATTGGGTGAGGATATACGTGCATCTTTTCCCTTTAAAATATAGTTCACCCTCAATTAAGGATGTTGGCCCAAGACTTTGGACGAGGATTCCTTTAAAGGCACAGGGAAGAAATTAAAGAGAAATGAGCATGAATAACGGGTGGAATAACATACATCTAGCCATGCAGATGTTGTGTGCATAGAGGAATACCAAACAACAACTTCTGACACATCATCAGAAATGACCGATGAGGTTGATCACACTAGTGTTCTCGATGGAGAAGATGAAGCTACAACATTTTTTCCTACTTATCATGAATATGAGAATATGCTATGTAACACCCTCTTTCCCCCAGCTTGTAATTAATCATAAAATAGGATTTCCATGCCAAGGCATGTAGACAATGTAAATGTATTATTGTTTGAGTTGCCAATAATTGACTGTGGGGGTGAAGCCTTGCAAGTATTGGCCATGATATCACTAGAGGAAGAATGTGAAAAACTATACAAGAGGGTTCATTATATAAAATAACCCTAAATTTCCCTTGATGAGGATGATAAACCTCATTCGGACCCCAAGGAGAGAAATCAGTTAATGAAGAAAGGACCAATGGTTGAATTATCAACCACACCCATGAATGGGAGCATGGGTCTAGCTATAGAATGTCAGCCTGAATTACCACATAGATATGCAGACCCGAGCTTCCTTCTGACAGAAGGAACGTGATGGGTCAGGAACCTTCCGAGAGAAGGAAGGTAAGAGATATACATGGGGGACAACCATGAAAGAGGGGAGGAGAGAGCGCAAGCCCGTAAGGGGGATGCACAGAGCTGTCCAGGGGATAAGGAATAGAAGTTCGTGAGATTGATGTGGGAGAGCATCTGATAAATCTCGTCGAGGCCATAACAGAGAGATATATCTGAGAGTTGCAAAGAACTTAATCCGACCAAAAGCAGAACAAAGAAGGAATCCTTGAGAACTGTGAGAGTTCCCTGGTGATATCATGGCTTGGCACGAAGGTGGACAGAGTGATAAGAGTGATTTCCTATGAGCCTATGGTAGGGTGGAAGGACGAACACCGACAGTCATTCAGTTAGAGGCAACCTATAATAGATAAGTATTCTCCTGCCCGTGTAATTGAGATGGAATTGTGTACTAAAATTGGATATACTGTGAATGTTTTCAGAGATCTGCATGGTTGATTAATGAATATATTGTATCCCTTCTATTTCTTCTTGGTTTTGTAATTAAGCAAGTAAGAAATTATATGGTTCAGGCATGGCTTGTTCTCATAAATTCTCGTGTTCCGTGGTGGCTTAAGCCAGAGCCACAAACTGTGATTTCGTCGACCTTAGGTATAGTTTCATGTACGCATGAATACCCACCTATCATCCTAAGTTGCTTGGAGGAAGGAGTGGTCTAAGATCAAGAGAGGTAGTGCAAATATGCACAGGCTCTCTAAAAGGTAAGCAAAAACCAAGAAACCACTTAATTCCTAGACTCGATGAAGGTGCACAATAGTTGCGTCGAAGAACCCCTCTATGTGTTAAGTCCAGGAGAAAGAGTGTAATGCTCTTCAATCCTTCATAACCGACGAAGCTCCAGAGGGATAGCAAGAGATTCAAGTATCGAAAGGGATTATCATTTGTTTGGAGGAAGACCTGTCCAAGTAGTGTACTAGGCCAACACTCAGCAGAAGTATTGAATACAACCAATTGACGATTGGTTAAAGCACGAGGAGTGCACGCAAAGAGGACTTGTTCTAAGTCCTAAATATTAGGAGAGATAACATCTTTAGAATGGGGGTTAGACCCAATACATCGCACTCATAGAAGAAGAATCCTTAAGGACCAAGCTCAGAAGAGACAATAACTTTTTAGAAGTGCATATGAGGTCCAAGAGGCGAGCTTGTTTCAAGTTCGTAAGCTCAGGAGGAAAGCCGAAGTTGAAACATTTGGAATCTTCCAAGTCAGGAAGAAATCACAAGCTCGGGAGAAATATTTCAGCAGTCGTAGATCAATGGTGGAGGAGGACATATTGACCGTCAAATACACATCCAGAAACCCATCAAAGAGCGTGGGAGGAGAACAGATCTCAATCGTCAGATATGAAGCTCATGGACCAACAGTCGTTGGATCCGGAGAAAGGTGCATGAACCAAGTTCCAAAATCATCAGATCCATCCATCAGAAGGGACGCGTGGTGAGATCTCAGAATTTCGCTGACTCGCAGAGAAAGAAGGTCAAAGAACATATTGTTCAAACTCATGATGTGAAAAATCGCGATTTGATCGTAGCCATACATCAAGGAGGGTATGTGGAGAAATTTCATCACTTCGCTGACTCATGACTTGAAGAGGTCAAAGAGTAGAGTCGGGAGAATTTGTGAAGTGCAAACTCACGAAAAGATCACAGTCATTGATCGTCCCAAAATATCATAGCCATTGGCTATCCTGATATCATCAGACCTGTCCATTTGGAGGGATGAGTGGTAAGAGACCAACATTTCGTTGACTCTCAGGAGGGAAAAGTAAAAGAGGGAAGTCATAAGAACTTGTGATACGTGAAATTTCGACGTTCTTGAGAGTTGGGTCCCAAGTCACGATGAATGGTCATATTGATGGAGGCCAAGGGAGGAGCTAGCATCTGTTAAGATCCTTTAAACATTCGGGAGTCGGGGAGTCAGGGTTGGCTCACTTGCAAAGTCTCGATACGCGAATTCACGAAGAGATCTAGAACGTTAGATTTAGAGGAGAGCGAACTGTTAGATTTGGGAGCCCCGAAATGTCGGCATCCCAGAAATCGAGGATGTGAAGAAAGTTTTGACTAAAAAGTCGCAAGTCGGGAAATTCTGATTCATGAAAGGAGGATCTCGACCATTGATTGAGAGGAATATAGACCGTTGATCTACCACAGAGTGGATATCAGAAGATCAGAGGTAAGGAGTCTTTCGACTTCACAAAACACAAAGTCCTAATACAAGAAGGAATGAATCTAACCGTTGGATCGCAAGAGCGTGTGGATCGTTGATATGGCATTGGGATTTCGGAGATTGAGAGATCGAAGGTGAGCCATATCAGGGATTCCCGATACGTGAAATTCTGAAACACCTTTTGAATTGGCCCTTGGTTTAGCCATCGTCGTAGTTAGAGGAACCTAGTGAGAAGAGTTGGCACAGAGATAAAATATTGTTGATCAAAACATTGGGGTTTGTGAGTTCAAGAAGAAGGGAGTCAGGAGCGACATGCATGCAGAAATCGCAAAGTAGCGAAACACGACACACCTTTTGGGCGCTCAACCGGTGGTCAAAGGTGGTGGTCACATGGAGGAGGATATGAGAGGAGTTAGCCAATGCTAATCTCTTGTCGAGAGTGGGATATCGGGAGAATCATGGTGGCTCATTCACAAAGTCCTGATATGCGAGAGTGCGAAGCACCTTTTTCATAGGCATGCGGTCACAGCCGTGGTTGCGTGGAGTAGAGGCTCGTGCTTGGTGCTTAGTCACATAGGCAGGGTTTCATAAAAAGGACTTGTGGTTTTGTTCCTGAGATTCCAGCAGGGAATTGAAGATATTCTCCAGCTCAACAGAGTTGAGAATGATCCTTGACCATGAGGTCGTACTGGTTCCTTGAACTTCCAAATTAGGAACCAGGAATGGAGTTCATGTCCTTTAAGAAAATCAAAAGAGAAAATTTTTAGTCATCATCATGGGGGTGTTACAAAATGGTATCAGAGCATGGTTACAACACTTGGCCTTCTTGGGCTCATGCACGAGTCACATAAAGAGGTATTTTTATCTTCATTTAGTCCTCGAGGAGAAGGACTGGAGATTGAACTCGTGAGTTTAGGAATTCTTGTTGAATTCAAAAAAAGAATTTCTTTAGCCCTTTGTCAAAGTGATAAATACTCTTACCGGAGTAGGGATATGCTAATTAAAATTTATAATAAGACTTGAATGTGGATAGCTAAAGGTGGCAGGGTTCTGTCAAGGGTAGTTGAAGCCTAAAACTCGGATGACCTGATGTTACTGACACTACCTCTAAGCATGAGCAGTTGGAACATTAGGCACTGATGATAATTGGTTATATAATGGCTAATGCCTTTGTGGGATTAAAGGAATCTGATAGGATTAGGTAGGATCCTTGGTAGTATAATCGCTACTCTATATTAAACTTGGAGTATATAATGCCTCATGACCAGGGGAAAGGTGAGATGGGTAAGTCCTATAGAAGTTGAGGCAAGAAGGTTTTTCTTGCCAATTGTTATAGTATAAAAGGGAAAGTGGCCCTGGTTGGTTATTTCCTTGAGAAAAGGAAACATTAGTATGAGTTATAACTATGCGATTAGTCGTGTAAGTGACTATAATATCTAACTAAAAGAACACTCATGATAAAACTAAGCTAGTATGATGAATACTTAGTTGTGTGTGTATGCTTGAGTGCATGGATTTAGTGCATTATGAAGATTCTTGATATGAAGCCTAATATTAATACCAGTTAGGTACGAATGATATTAAATGTGCAAGTGATGCACATGTATGATGTAAGAGTATAAGTATACTAAAATCCCAATATGGTTGCCCTGATGAGTGAAATGTGAGGCAAGCATAGCACTTGCCAAGATTGAATGAATACCATGGTTGCATGGTTGACTCCATTCTGAAGAGTCATGGAAGTTATGTTTTGAATGATAGGTTAAGGGGAATGTGCTCCATCTCCCCAAGAAAATCTAGTACAAATAAATGAAAGAGTAAATGAGCAAGGATGCTCTGCTGTCATGATAAGAGGCAAATGATTATGCCTTTGGGGATTGCATGAGAATGATTGTAAACAATCATGAGTTGATTGATTTTAAAGTAGATATGTATGTAGGCTATGAAATATACCTATGGAAACTGCACATAGGCTTATGATTATGAGTATACCTAAGTACATCATGGATGTAAGTTATCAAAAACTAGAATATGTGTGGATGCATAATCGGGAATGCATGTCAGAAATGTATGTCTATGTCCCTTAAAGAATGCTTATTAACAAGTTGAAGCTAATTCAATCTTGAGGCCATCAAAAATAGTGATGGATATGCAATAAGGAAGTTGCATGTTGAAGGAGTTCCCTATGGTGGAACTGTGTGAAGACTCTGTCAGGAAAACAAGGTCACAACCTTAATGACTGTTGAGAATTAAGCAGTAAACCACAAGATTATATATATATATATATATACCAGAATCATGGATTACATTTTGAAAAACATCACATAATGAGTAGAAGACTAATAAATGAATAGTGAACATCCTGATGATCGAATGGTAATGTGCTAGATGCATAGGTTCATGATCAATTATGAACAAAAACATTTCTATTAAAGCATATTGTTGTATTCCAAAAAGAGTTAGGGTGAGGCCTAACCAAGGCTACTCAGGAACAGAGAAGAAAGATCACAATAAAAAGTAGATTGCATAAGTAAAGGAGGAACACTTTCCTCACCCTAAGAACCCTAAATTGTTTAACAGAGTTGTAGGATTAAAAGAGAAGTTGTGGAAACTGGTATAGTTGACAAAAGGCAAGTAAACCCTATGAGTATGGTTATATGAATAAATGAGTACATTTAACTAATTAGACTTGGTTGAAGCCATGATTAAGAACAGGCGGTGAGGCCTTAGAGATAACTCAACTGGGCTGAAAAGTCCCAGACGGTGTGGGAAGAGTTGGAAGAAGGGGAGAGTCCTCAACTCTTCCTTGCTGAGTATTTTGTTTTCTCTTGGATGAGAAAATTGATTTACTAATAAAAGTAAATGTTTTGACACCATAGTGATAAGGATTGCATGGCTGAAGATACAATCGAAATATGTTATGTTGCACGTGTGGAAACATTTGAGGATAATGTGATGAAGTGCATGAAGATATGCTAGGACATTTTGAAGATGTTTTATGAATTTGAATGTTATGATACGTGCATTTGGTTTAATATTACAACTAATGTAATTGTGACTATGATGATGCATACTATGTATAGGAAGGAATTGGAGCTATTGAGGAAGACAATTGCCAATTATGGGTAACCTCAAGAAAAGGGTGACC
>SNQJ01S0033426.1:56826-90410 GCA_010110895.2 Picea sitchensis | reverse complement strand
GTCAAAGAACATACTGATCGAAATTGCGATGTGTGAAATCGCGATTTGATCATAGTTGTCCATCAAGGAGGGCACGTGGAAAAAACTCAACATTTCGCTGACTCATGACTTCAAGAGGTCAAAGAGTAGATTCGGGAGAATTCGCGAAGTGAAAACTCGTGAAAATATCATAGTCGTTGATTGTCCTGAAAGATCATAGTCGTTGGCTATCCTGATATCATCAGAACTGTCCATTTGGAGGGACACGTGGTGAGAGACCATCATTTCACTGACTTGTAGGAGGGAAAATTCAAAGAGGGAATCCGTGAGAACTCGCGATACGCAAAATTTCGACGCTCTTGAGATTTGGGCCCCGGGTCATGGTGAATGGTCACATGGACGAAGGCCAAGGGAGGAGTTAGCATCCGTTAATCTCCTTTCATCATTCGGGAGTCAGGGATTCAGGGTTGGCTCACTCGTAAAGTCCTGATACACGAATTCATGAAGAGATCTGGACCATTATGTCCAGAGGAGTGTGAACCGTCAGATTTAGGATCCCTGAAATTTCGACATCCCGGAAGTCGGGGATGTAAAGAAAGTTGTGACTGAAAGGTCGCAAGTCATGAAATTTTGATTCGCTAAAGGAGGATCTTGATCGATGATCGAGAGGAGGAGTATAGACCGTTGATCTATCACAAAGAAATATTAGGAAATCGGGTATCAGAATATCATAGGTGAGGAGTCTTTTGACTTCGCGAAAAACAAAGTCCCGATACAAGGAGGAATGAATCCGACCATTGGATCGTGAGAGCATGTGGACCGTTGATCTGGCGTCGGGGTTTCGAAGATCAGGAGAATGGAGGTGAGTCCTATCGGGGATTTCTGATACGTGAAATCCCGAAACACCTTTTGAATCAACACTTGGTTTAGTCATCGTCATAGTTAGAGTAACCTAGTGAGAAGAGCTAGCGCCGAGAGAAAATATCATCAATCGGAACATCGGGGATCGTGAGTTTAGGAAGAAATGAGTCAGGAGCAACTCACATGCAGAAATCCTGAAGTCGCAAAATGCGATCCGCCTACTGGGGGCCTAGTCGATGGTCATAGGTGGGCGTCACGTGGAGGAGGATACGAGAGGACTTATCCAGTGCTAAGCTCTTGTCGGGATTCGGCTATCGGGAGAATTGAGGTGGCTCATTCGCAAAGTACCGATACGCGAGAGTGCAATGCGCCTTTTTCATATGCATACGGTCACAGTCGTGGTTGCGTGGAGTTGAGGATTGCACTTGGTGCTTAGTCAAATAGGAGGAGTTTCATAAAAAGGACCTATGGTTTTGTTCGTGAGATTCCAACATGGAATCAAAGAGTTTCTCCAGCTCAATAGAGTTAAGAATGATCTTTGACCAGGAGGTCGGACTAGTTCCTTGACCTTCCAAATTAGGAACCAGGAATGGAGTTCCTGTCCTTTAAGAAAATCAAAAGCAAAAATTGTTAGTCCTCATCGTGGGGGTGTTACATGTTCGAATCAACCGATGTTAAGGATTCATCTTCTCTTCTTGTATATGACACTAATGATGAAGATGGTTCAAGCAAGAATTCAACACCTCATTCTATTTATGATTTGTATGATGACGTGGACATGATTTTACGAGAATGTGACAAAGAGTGGGAGATATGTGTGGATGACAATGAAGAGGTTGATTTAGGGGATGAGAGAAAATCAGAAAACTTGTATGAGGAAGGTAGTTCACATTACACAACATCATATAATGGGTCAATTGATCCCTTGTGTGATATCACATGCCATGTTGATGAAATAACATTGCATGATTTGGAGAACCGACTATTGGTCACAGAGGAGAAAATTGTGCAGGTGTTGACGAGGGAAAATGGTTCTCATAAATTTATTGAAGACCTTATGAGGAAAACCTATATGAAGGAAAGGCATAAGGGAATTGTATGTACAGTCACTAGTTCCCAATTTCGCATCATAAAGGAGGCACTAGAGAAGATGAAATCTGATTATTTTCAACTATTCATGGATAGGGACCTTGCTCTTAAATTTGTTGAAGATAAGGAAAGAGAGATTGAGGAGCTTTGTCACCATCTTAGTTTGGAATTTTCTTCATCATTGACAGTAGCAGAGACTCCAACATATTTGGAAGTAGTGATACATGAGGACGTGAGTAGCACTCATGATTTGAGGGAGGAGCCTCTTATGTCGATTTTGCACAGGGAGCATTTAGGGTTGTAGTTGTATGAGGATAAGTTTGACATAGAGGTTTTTGACCATGCACTTGTTTTGCATTGTAGGGATCATGAACTATTTATTTTGGCTCAAGACTTAGTTACAAAGAAGGTAGTTGAGCAAATTCCTTGTGGACCAACCAACAAGGAAGTATATGCACCAGTTTTTTAGGGGATTGAGTATAAGACATATGTGAATACATCACTCTGGGATACAAGTTTAGTTGATATGAGTGGATTGATTGATAGCGTCACATATAGAGTACAAGGTCGTACATGATTATATGGTGATATGCAGTAGTATACAATAACATATAACGGTGTATGGTGGTGTAGAATGGGTTTTTGGAACATTATTTATGGGGAGACATCCAAACAGGGACTTCATACATATCATTGAGTTTGGTTCGCACATGATCAATGAGTGGATGGATGAGCTTCATGGAGAGGAATATTCCTTGGAGATTGATMTTTGGTGGGGATATCACCAGAGCAGGGACAGAGAGTAGGATACCTGTAGGAACGCTCTCAAATGTTACCTTGAGTCCTTGGTCATACCATTGGGGTTGACCAATGCACTTGAAATTTTTTCAGTCTTGTAGGTAGTGCCAGTAGCATCTAGTGATATTTTATGATGCCAACAACATATTCAACAGGACATGGAGAGTTCACCTAACTCAGATGAGAGAGGCAGGTAGGATTATAGCCATATAAGAGTTGTTTCATTTGGTCAAAGCACAGGAGGAGATTTAGATTTTATTGGGTCAGTTCACATAGATTCCATATGACAGAGTAGTGGATGGAATTATCAGCCACTACATAGGTTGCACACTTGTATTCCCTCAGTCCACACTTAGGGAGATGATTATGAGGGTTATGTGTGGTCCACCTTCAACATGGAATTCTGGGTACTTGCATGAATATGAAGAACCGCAGGTGAGAGGGATACTTTGTAGGGAGGTGTTTAGACTCCACAGATCACTTGAGTACATTGATTGGGATCAAGATAGTATATTTTTTGGTGTAGTTTGGCAAGGGCCGAACAGATTAGAAGGCACATAGTTGATTCTGAGTACTTGGTTTCCACTAGATGATGGCATGCCAGGGACATGGGTCATTTTGACTCTGATGGTTAACAGTATGGTACTGCAACAACTAACAGGTATTATGAGTGGTGGACTTCCAATTTGGTGGTGGCATCCTAGAATTCATCTGAGTGATAGATTGATTCAGATGAGGATGATCGATAGAGCCACGACATTTATTGGTCTGCTTTATTTTTTGGATGATAGTAGAGGGGAGGTTGAGGCTTAATCTATATGGAAGTTCAGACTCGAGGTTGGTCATGGATTTGTAGGCTTAGACTTCACTAAGATTCCTTCGTAGGGAAGGATCTAGGATAGTGATTTCATCCCCTTCTGGGAGTTCACCTTCGGGTTTCATGAGAGGAGGAAGTAGAATGGGAACGTTGTTTCAACGGTGATGATGAGAGTGGGGTAGCGTCATCATGTTGAGTCCTTTCTGGTGATAACATGGGACCCTAGGATTTTAGTAGAAGATAATGCGACAATTGACACAGAGATGAGAGCCAATTTTTTCCTCCATGAGATTAGTTCCCTAGCAAAGAAGTTCCTTGATGGGTTGATTGATTTTTTGCATCACTGTGTGTCCTTATTTGTGGGTGGTTTTAAAGAGACCTCTTATGTAAGTACATTATCAAACCACGCCTTGAGTGGAGGATTCTTCACATCTTACAGGATGGTTTGGGATCATGGCATCATTTTCAGTTTCAGTCTAGATCAGTTGTTAGAGTGTTAGGTCATGATGTCATTTCTTGAGGCAAAGCAATCTTTGGGAAGAGAGAATTTGTCATGTCCCCATTTTTGGATTCCCTTGTTCGGTAGTGGAAATGACTTATGTGGCTTTTCAATGAAGAAAAAGGGAGTCAAAAGGGGTTATTTAATGTCACTTAGTTAGGAGATGTTATATATTTAAAGTGACATTAGATTAATAAGTTACTTATTTAATATTAAAAGCAATTTTTAATCCTAAAGTAAAAGAAAAAATGGGATAAGGGCCATATTTGATTTAGTCAAAAAGGGGATAAGGGTTACATATGATTTGGTAAAAAAAAGGGAAAGTTCTAGAAAGAATGAAGAAAGGACAAAATGAGGGGTAGAGCCTCACTTTGATATTATGATTTGATCTCTCATTTTGAAAGTGCTCTTGGAGCCATTGTTTCATTAGGGTTTAGCAAAACTCTTCCACTATTGTTTTAGTTTCAATGGTGCAATATTCACCCTAGCTAGAAAAGAGGGGAATCCACCCAAGATTTCCATTGGATCCTAGACAAGAGGGGAATTCATTGAGGATTTTCATTGGAGCTTCAATTGAAATTGTTTCAAGGAAACTGTGACAGGAGTCAACCCCACGGGTTGAATACAGGGTGTCTTGCGAGACCCCGTGAGTTGGTCAGTCTCGTCCCGCATGGCCCCGCTTGTTGTGCAGCCTTGTCCAACGAGAATCTCTACAAATTGGGGTTACAGGCCTATTGAGGTATGAATGAAGGGATCACGGTGGTATGTGTTTTCTGGAACAGATTGATATTGCACCAACAAAGGCTAGATCATCTAGGAGAAGATGTATCTTAAGGAGATCTTGGACATCATTACCATGTTTATTGTTGTTCTTGTTAGTAGATATTGCAATTGCTTGGCAGACAGTAAATCTGTTTTTTTTAGGAGGGCTTGGAGTGGTTGTTACAACCAATAAGCCTCTTTGTATTTGTTGTGATTTTGATTTCCATACCATAATAACATGTCATGGTTATCTTCTCTATTCCATGTATAATGGATGCATGTGATGTATTTGACAACATTCCTATCTTGGTGACATATCTAAACTATGTGTAAGGAATTTCCAGCATAGTGTTTGATAAAACAAAACAAACAAAAATAGCATAGTGTTTGATAAAACAAAACAAACAAAAATAATAATTTGGACAGCAAACATAATATTTCCACCCATTCTACTTGGAAACATTACACTTTGTTGGATATATTAAATCAAATTTAAAACTAAAAAACTATCAAAGTATATGGATCTTTTGGATACATTTAAGCAGTCTAATGTACCTTAGTCATGGACAAAGACTTTTTGTTAAGAAGATTGTTGCATAGATTACATCAAATTTAGAGAACTATCTAAATACTTTTGGGGAGTCTAACCTAACATCGTCATTGCGAAAAACTTGTTTTTAAGAAGATTGTGAATTGTCCACCCAAACTTTGAAGAGTCAAATCAGAACTAGACGTACCATCCATAACGATATAAGAGTTTGTAAACTTGTGTTGCCTTCGAAATCCCTGGCGTACTATACCTTTCCACGGTGAATTCACACTCAACCAAAAATAGATGACGGTTTTCCTTACTCTTCTAGTGTAACTAATTTGGATTGGCCAAAAAAAACACTTGTTCACAGAATTCTAAATTATTTTAATTATTTGGAAAAAAAAACACTTGTTCACAGAATTCTAAATTATTTTAATTATTTGGCAAAAAACACTTGTTCACATAATTCTAAATTATTTTAATTATTTGAAAAAAACACTTGTTCAGAGAATTCTAAATTATTTTATTTATTATTTTCTAAAATTATAAGATTATTTTTTTTTTCTTTTCCTTCAAATATCTACAATAAATCAATCTCCATCCATTATTTCATGACAATGTCCAAAGTACATCGAATTTTTACAAATTTTTATTATCAATATATATTTTAAGCACTTTGTTAAAGAAGAGTGGATATATATCTATCATTACACTTCAAATCCAATAATGCATATCCACCAAATACTACATAACAAGATGCTTAATGTTCACCATGAAATTTGAGTTCACTGATAAGACGGCACGGCACGAAGGACAACACTTTATTCCCCGAGACAGATCGATCTGACTAACACTTTATTCTTCGAGGAATGATATGAATGGAAGGGGTTCGACGACAAAACGCAAAACACTCGAAAAGACAATCCAGTGAGCAGCTGCTACCCAAGCGGGGTCATATGCAGAGGGAGTTGTTACTCCATTGACCATAGAATTTCGGATATAAATGTCCGGATACATTTTTGGTCCCCTGGTGGAGACCTCAAAGCATAAAGGTAAACCATAATATTATATAAATAGCTTATACATGTCACATTTAAGAAATAATCATGGAATGCTGGGGCAGATGGATTATAGGTCGTAAAATTTGAGAGTAATTTAGATGGAACGATTCCAAAGCGATTCAGATGGGACGACTTATAATTCACCTGCAACAACATTCAATGGATGATTTATAATTGTTCATAGCAAACTGGATATTAACCATCATTATTAAATATCCAGCTCAAACTCATGTGAATAATCCTCAATTCCCTTCAGTCATTATTATAAGTACCCAAACTCATGTCAATAATCCTCAATTCCCTTTACTGGGATTTTTGGTACAACTACTGATTGAAACTAATGTCTCACTGTTATTCTATTAAGAATCAAGTGAAACTATAAAAAATACAGATTGTGTTTACATTGAACTTTTGTCCTTGTATTCCTCAAAACAGACTATTGAGAAATCCATGAGTTCTTCAAAATTTAACTTTGATACATATTAAGACTTATAACCAACCTGGGATTTTTCTTTCTGTCTATAAATATACATTGTTCTAATAAAACATTGTCCAAAATTTCAAAATATGACTAAAACAAAAAGATTATGTTGGCGTGAACTACTTCTCCTTCAACTAGCTCCTCATAATAGAGCCATCCGGGGATGCAATTCAATGTTTGTTTGGATAGTTGATCGACAACATGGTTAAATATCCTGTGAACATATATGAAGTTGAGTATTTGAAAAGTGGCTTGTATCATTCTGATTTTCTCTTGCCATGGCTTAAGAGATAAACAATTTAATCTTGATTTACCTTTTACCTCCAAATCAATCAATAGTTGATTTGGAGTTACCAGCGATCATCAATCTGTTCAAGGACAACATGAAAGCAATATGTAACAATCCCCATAAACTTTGAAGTTCAGCTTTCATATTAAATCCTTCTCCTTCAGCAAAATATGCTTTGTAAGAATGGACACTGCTGAATTTAAGAAATAGTCCAATACCACACATGTTTCCTGAGGCTGCACCATCGAAAAACCTAATTGGTGAATCATCAAAATAAATTAGGCTTAATTAATTAATGTATAAGAGTAGCACATGCTCTTATAAATTATTTTTGAGAAATAAAATTCTTCTAAAAATAATACATCAACATAGGGATCCTCATCTTTTGTAATTACTTGATGGATTTGTTTTAGGCCAAGATAATTCAAGATCGCCTACAATTCACGTCCATCGGTTGATTGGAGTAAGAATATTTCTTGGTGGCTACAATATTAAGGTCAAGGTGCATCTCCAGGTGCTGGGAAAAGTCTGAAGCTCTTCAGACTGGATATATTGGAAGAAGCGCAGTTTCTACACTAGCATTGACCGTTGTGATCGTTTTCTCATGTGGCCAAATCTCTAGAACTTTTACAGCGCGTATAAATAATAGAAAAATATTTGTGGAAATGAGGAGATCTCATCAAATAAGAATTCTTGTAAACAAATAATCTTTAAACATGGAATTGCCTGACCGCTGTGATGGTGTTTTTCATGTGGCCAAATCTCCAGAACTATTACAGCGCGTATAAATAATAGTAAAATATTTGTGGAAATGAGGAGATCTCATCAAATAAGAATTCTTGTAAACAAATAATCTTTAAACATGGAATTGTGATGGTGTTTTTCATGTGGCCAAATCTCTAGAACTATTACAGCGCGTATAAATAATAGAAAAATATTTGTCGAAAGGAGGAGATCTCATAAAATAAGAATTCTTGTAATTAAAGAATCTTTAAACATCGAATTGGTATTCGTGCTTATCTCATCATTAGCAATACAGAAATCTGTTTTGTGTAAAATGTCATATTTCTTCTGTAACATTTCATGTTTCTCAGAGCTTGTAATTAATCATAAAATATGATAGGATTATCATGCTAAGGCATGTGGACACTATAAATGTATTATTGTTTGAGTTGTCAATAATTCACTCTGGGGGAGAAGCCTTGAAAGTACTAGCCATGATATCACTAGAGGAAAGAATGTGAAAACTATAAGAGAGGGTTCATTATATCAAATAACCCAAAATTTCCCTTGATGGGGGTAATAAATCTCCTTTGGATTCCAAGGAGAGAAACCAGTTAATGAAGAAAGGACGAGTGGTTGAATTATCAACAACTCCTATGAATAGAAGCATGGTCTGACTACAAAATGTCAGCCAGAAGTACCACTGGGTATGACAGACCAAGCTGACCGGAGTTCCCTTATGACAGAAAGAATAGGATGGGTCGAGAACCATCTTGGGGAAAAGATATAAGAAAATTTGTAAGGAGAATGTGGGAGCTCCCCAACAAATGAGGAGCATAATGCCACGAGCTTGATGCCGAGTGAGCATCTGATAAACATCGCCCAGGGCCATAATAGAGAAAGAAATCTTTGAAAGTTTGCAGAGAACAGAACCCGAGTGGAAGCTGAAATAGAGAAAGAATCCTTGAGAACTACGAGAGTTCCTTGGTGATATCATGGCTTGGCACGGGGGTGGCCAGAGTGCTAAGAATTAATGCCTCTGAGCCTATGGTCAGGTGGAAGGACAAACACCCACAGTCAGTTAGTTGGCTACCACCTGTAATAGATAAGTAATCGCATATCTTGTGTATTTAAGTGGTACTGTGAATTAAAGTTGGATATCCTATGAATGTTGCACGAATGGATATGTTTTCTTAATGATTTATACTGTATCCTTCTTGATTGTGTAATTAACAAGTAGGAAATTGTATGAATTGGACGTGTTTTTATACTCGTAAATGCTTGTGTCCTATGGTGGCTTAAGCTAGAGCCACGAACTGCGAGTTCGTCGACCATGGGCATAGTTTCATGTATGCAAGTCGACCCTCCTAGTCATTTTGAGTCCCTTGGAGGACGGAGTTTGTTAAGCTCAAGAGAGGTAGTGCATATATGCACAGGCTCTCTATGAGGCAAGAAGAAACCGAAAACCACTTAAATTCTAGACTTGATGAAGGAGTGCAAGAGTTGTGCAGAAGACCCTTCTAGGTGTTAAGTTCAGGAGAAAAAGCACAACGCTCTTAAATCCTTCATAACTGATGAAGCTCGGGAAGGATAGCGAGATTCAAGTATCAAAAAGAAATATCCTTTCGTTTGGAAGACGAATGAACGAGACTTTTCGAGAGGATCCAAGGATCTATCGGGACCCACCCTGACCATCAAATCTGTGAGTTCGGAGTTCGCGCAACGAGAGAATCACACGTTGGTGCGACTAAACCTCTGAAATCTGAAGTCGCAATGTGATCTGGACCGTAGATCCAAGGATCTATCGGGACCCACCTTGACTGTCGAATCTGTGAGTTCGAAGTTCGCATGATGGGAGAATCGCGCGTTTGTGCAATTAAAATTCTGAAACCCAAAGTTGCAATGTGATCTGGACCATTGGATCGAGGAAGGTTGTGGACCGTAGATTCGATGCGAGCAAATTAACTCAAAGAGTACGTGGGAATTTGAAATTCCCTAAGGACCAAGCTTAGAAGAGACTAGCACTTTTCAGATGCACAAATGAGGTCCAAGAGGTGACCTTGTTTCAAGTTCGTAAGTTCTGGAGGGAAAACAGAAGTCGAAACCCATACATCAGGGGTCGCATGAAGTAAATCGCATGTCGAGACCTTCAAAACATCTAAAATCTTCCAAGTCAGGGAAGAAAGAGAAAGCTCAGGAGGAGGAGCAATAGTGACTGTTAGATCGAGCATTGTGAAAGATCTCGACTGTTGGGATCCACATCCAGACAATTAGAAGAGAGTGAAAGAGGAAATCAGATCTAGGCTATCAGATCTGAGCGCGACGACCAACATTCGTTGGATCCCAAGGAAAATGTACGAGCCCTAACCCTTTGAAAGTGCACATGAGAGTGGACTTGAGGAGTCCCGAAGTTCCGAAGTCAATCAAAACTGTCCATCATCAGGGTTGATACGTGGCGTAAGATCCACAACTTCGTAGGGTTGTGGACAAGGAGGAGGACGAATAGCTAAAGAAAATCCTATCCATTGATCGCCAGGGGGATACGTGTCAGGAAATCGTATATTTCGAGTAAATGCACTTTGGAAGGAAACAAGTGCATAGAAACTTGAAACTCCCGAAATCCAAAGAGTCAAAGTAGATCCTTTCCATCGACCAATAGGAGATACATGTCGATAGATCGGAGACGTCGGGGAAAACTACCTCAGAGGTTTCCAAGTGAGGAGTGAGACAAACTCCCGAAGCCCCGAAAGTTGGAGATTCGAAGCACCGAAGTATCGAAGAGTCAAAGCGCCGAAGAGCCGAAGGTCTCTAGACCGTTAGATCTAGAGAGACATGTGGCGATAGATTGCAAGCTTCGGGTAAATTACATTGGAGTTTCAGTTGAGAATTGAGATTCCTGAACCTCGAAGACCCGAATTGAATCTAGACCGCCAGATCTAGAGGGACGCGTGGTGACAGATCGTGGACTCCAAAGAAATCTGTTTGAGAGTTTTCAGTTGAGATTTGAGACTCTCGAAGTCCGGAGAGTCAAAGAGCAGAAGTAAATCTCAATTGTCCGATCATCCGAAGTAGATCTCAGTTGTCATATCATCCGAAGTAAATCTCAAGCATTGGATCATCCAGGGTGAATATGGACCATCTGATCCAAAAGAGACATGGTGTAGATCAGTGGATTCCTGGTAAAGTCCCGAAGTAATTCATATCCATCAGATCAAGAGGATAGGTGGCATAAATATGTAGATTTTGGGTAAAAACCCGAAGCAAGCCTCAATCGTCCAATTCAAGTGGACACGCGACATGAATCCTCTTACTTCGAGGGGAAGTGAAGTTTGATATTTGAGATCTCAGAAGTCCAGAGACCCGAAGGAAATCTCAATCGTTGATCGAGAAAAGGGGTCGCGGGACTATTGATCTAGTTGAAAGGTCAAACCCTCGAAGTAGAGGTAGAGCCACTGATTGAGAAGGACAGGTGTCCACAAATCATCGACTCCAGAAGATTGACGTACGAAAGAAAGGAATGTTTGAGACTTTAGAATTCTGAAGTCCAAAATTCTGAAACAAATCATAGTCGTTGATTTACAAGAGGTTAGATCTGATCCACATCTTTGAAAGGGATATATCTGAGCCGTCAGTTCAGAGGCACTATCAATATCGTGAGATCGACGGTCTCATAGCATTGCGGGGATCGGAGATGTGTGAACTTTAAAAAGTTTAGGGAGGGTCGCAATCCAAACCATGGTTTTGAAGAAAGGACACGTAGAGGCTCGAGGAGAATTACGGGCCAAAAGGTAGTTTGATTTCAAACCACCTTTGGCCATGCCCGCAATTGTGTGTTTACGTGAGGTTATCGCCCAAGGTCACCTCAAGAAGGGGCTTATTAGAAAAGTGGCTAGTGCCCAAACTCAGATATTTCTCAAGCACGAAGGGAAGGTTAAGGGTACTATTAGACCTTCACCCAGAAGTTTAAAGGGTTTGCATTTAATTACAGAGTGTGACTATCAGGGTCTCAGAGAGTCGTTGGATTCAAAATATGAGATCCTTGACTGGGAGGCTGGACTGGTTCCTCGACTTCCCAAATTAGAAACCATGGATGGAGAATCTTCCCTTTAAGAAAAGTGATAATTGTTATGCCCCATCATGGGTGTGTTACAAATCGGTATTAGAGCATGGTTACAAAACTTGGCATGCTTGGGCTCATGTACGAGTCGCGTAAGGAGGTATTGTTATCTACATTTACTCCTTGAGGAGAAGGACTATAGATTGAACCTGTGATTTTGGGAATTCTTGTTGAATTTTAGCAAGAGAATTTCTTTAGCCCTTTGTCAAAGTGATAACTACTGTTACCGGAGTAGGGATATGCTAATTAACATTTATAATAATACTTGAATGTGGATAGATGAAGGTGGCAGGGTTCTGTCAAGAGTAGCTGAAGCCCAAAGGATGGATGACCTGGTGTTCGTAACACTGCTTCTAAGCATGGGAAGTTGGAACTTCAGGCACTCATGATGGTAGATTATATAATGGTTAATAGCTTTGTGGGCTTAAAGGAATCAGATAGGATCAGGTAGGATCCCTGGCAGTTATAGTTACTGCTCTATATTAAAACCTGAGTATATAACTCCTCATGACCAGAAAAAAGTGAGATGGGTAAAACCCTGGTGGAGCCCTAAAAGCATAAATGTAAACCATAATATTATATAAATAGCTTATACATGTCACATTTAAGAAATAATCATGGAATGCTGGGGCAGATGGATTATATGCCATAATATTTGAGAGTAATTTAGATGGGACGATCTTTTCAGAACAATTCAGATGGGACAATTTATAATTCACCTGCAACAACATTCAATGGATGATTTATAATTGTTCGGTAACAAACTGTATATTAGCAGTCAGTATTAAGTATCCAGCTGAAACTGATGTGAATAATCTTCAATTCCCTTCCATCATTATTATAAGTACCCAAACTCATGTCAATAATCCTCAATTCCCTTCACTGGGATTTTTGGTACAACTATTGATTGAAACTAATGTCTCACGGTTATTCTATTAAGAATCAAGTGAAACTATAAAAAATACAGATTGTGTTTACATTAAGCTTTCGTCTTTGTATTCCTCAAAACAGACTATTAAGAAATCCATTTGTTTTTCAAAATTTAACTTTGATACATATTAAGACTTATAACCAACTTGGGATTTTTCTTTCTGTCTATAAATATACATTGTTCTAATAAAACATTGTCCAAAATTTCAAAATACGACTAAAACAAAAAGATTAAGTTGGCCTGAACTACTTCTCCTTCAACTAGCTCCTCATAATAGAGCCATCCGGGGATGCAATTCAGTGCTTATTTAGATAGTTGATTGACAACATGGTTAAATATCCTGTGAACATATATGAAGTTGAGTTTTTGAAAAGTGGCTTGCATCATTCTGATTTTCTCTTGCCATGGCTTAAGAGATAAACAATTTAATCTTGATTTACCTTTTATCCAATCAATAGTTGATTTGGAGTCACCAGCGATCATCAATCTGTTCAAGAACAACATGAAAGCAATATGTAACGATCCCCATAAACCATAAACCTTGAAGTTCAGCTTTCATATTAGATCCTTCTCCTTCAGCAAAATATGCTTTGTAAGAATGGACACTGCTGAATTTAAGAAATAGTCCAATACCACACATGTTTCCTGAGGCTGCACCATCGAATAACCTAATTGATGAATCATCAAAATAAATTAAGCTTAATTAATTAATGTATAGGAGTAGCACACGCTCTTATAAATTATTTTTGAGAAATAAAATTCTTCGAAAAATAATCAATCGACATAGGGATCCTCATCTTTTGTAATTACTTATGGATTTGTTTTAGGCCAAGATAATTCAAGATCGCCTACAATTCACGTCCATCGGTTGATTGGAGTAAGAATATTTCTTGGTGGCTACAATATTAAGGTGAAGGTGCATCTCCAGGTGCTGGGAAAAGGTTGAAGCTCTTCAGACTGGATATATTGGAAGAAGCGCAGTTTCTACACTAGCATTGACCGCTGTGATCGTTTTTTCATGTGGCCAAATCTCTAGAACCTTTACAGCGCGTATAAATAATAGAAAAATATTTGAGGAAATGAGGAGAGCTCATCAAATAAGAATTCTTGTAAACAAATAATCTTTAAACATGGAATTGCCTGACCGCTGTGATGGTGTTTTTCATGTGGCCAAATCTCCAGAACTATTACAGCGCGTATAAATAATAGAAAAATATTTGTGGAAATGAGGAGATCTCATCAAATAAGAATTCTTGTAAACAAATAATCTTTAAACATGGAATTGTGATGGTGTTTTTCATGTGGCCAAATCTCTAATACTATTACAGCGCGTATAAATAATAGAAAAATATTTGTCGAAATGAGGAGATCTCATATAATAAGAATTCTTGTAATTAAAGAATCTTTAAACATGGAATTGGTATTCGTGCTTTTCTCATCATATGCAATACAGGAATTGTTCTGTGTAAAATGTCATATTTTTTCTGTAACATTTCATGTTTCCCCGAGCTTGTAATTGTTTGAGTTGTCAATAATTGACTCTGGGGAGAACCCTTGAAAGTACTAGCCATGATATCACTAGAGGAAAGAATGTCAAAACTATAAGAGAGGGTTCATTATATCAAATAACCCAAAATTTCCTTTGATGGGGGTAATAAATCCCCTTTGGATTCCAAGGAGAGAAACCAGTTAATGAAGAAAGGACGAGTGGTTGAATTATCAACAACTCCTATGAATGGAAGCATGATCTGACTACAAAATGTCAGCCCGGAGTACCACTGGGTATGACAGACCAAGCTGACCGGACTTCCCTTCTGACAGAAGGAACAAGATGGGTCGAGAACCATCTTGGGGAAAAGATATAAGAAAATTTGTAAGGAAAATGCGGGAGCTCCCCAACAGATGAGGAACATAAGGCCACGAACTTGATGCCAAGTGAGCATCTGATAAACATTGCCCAGGGCCATAACAGAGAAAGAAATCTCTGAAAGTTTGTAGAGAACAGAACCCGAGTGGAAGCTGAAACAGAGAAAGAATCCTTGAGAACTGCGAGAGTTCCCTGGTGATATCATGGCTTGGCATGGGGTGGCCAGAGTGCTAAGAATTAATGCCTCTGAGCCTATGGTTGGGTGGAAGGACGAACACCCACAGTCAGTTAGTTGGCTACCACATGTAATAGATAAGTAATCGCATATCTTTTGTATTTAAGTGGTGCTGTGAATTAAAGTTGGATATCCTATGAATGTTGCAGGGATGGATATGTTTTCTTAATGATTTATAATGTATCCTTTTTGTGTCTGTTTGATTGTGTAATTAGGCAAGTAGGAAATTGTATGAATTGGATGTGTTTCTATACTTGTAAATGCTTGCGTCCTGTGGTGGCTTAAGCTAGAGCCACGAACTACGAGTTTGTCGACTATGGGCATGGTTTCATGTATGCAAGTCGACCCTCCTAGTCATTTTGAGTCCCTTGGAGGACAGAGTTTGTTAAGCTCGGGAGAGGTAATGTAGATATGCACAGGCTCTCTGTGAGGCAAGAAGAGACCGAGAACCACTTAAGTTCTAGACTTGATGAAGGAGCGCAAGAGTTGTGCAAAAGACCCTTCTAAGTGTTAAGTTCAGGAGAAAGAGCACAACGCTCTTAAATCCTTCATAACTGATGAATCTCGAGAAGGATAGCAAGATTCAAGTATAAAAAAGGAATATCCTTTCGTTTGGAAGATGAACGGACGAGACCTTTCAGGAGGATCCAAGGATCTATCGGGACCCACCTTGACCATCAGATCTGTGAGTTTGAAGTTTATACGACGGGAGAATCGCACGTTGGTGTGACTAAACCTCTGAAATCCGAAGTCGCGATGTGATTTGGACTGTAGATCCAAGGATCTATCGGGACCCACCTTGACCATCGGATCTGTGAATGCGGAGTTCGCATGACGGGAGAATCGCGCGTTCGTGCAATTAAAATTCTGAAACCCAAAGTTGCGATGTGATCTCGACCATTGGATTGAGGAAGGTTGTGGACCGTCGATCCGATGTGAGCAGATTATAGCAAAGAGTACGTGGGAATTTGAAATTCCCTAAGGACCAAGCTCATAAGAGACTAGCGCTTTTCAGATGCACAAATGAGGTCCAAGAGGTGACCTTGTTTCAAGTTCGTAAGTTCTAGAGGGAAAATGAAAGTCGAGACCCATACATCAAGGGTCGCATGAAGTAAATCGAAGGTCGAGACCTTCGAAACATCTAAAATCTTCCAAGTCAGGGAAGAAAGAGAAATCTTAGGAGGAGGAGCAATAGTGACCGTTAGATCAAGCATTGTGAAAGATCTCGACTGTTGGGATCCAGGTCCAGACAATTAGAAGAGACCGCAAGAGGAGATCAGATCTGGGCTGTCAGATTTGAGCGTGACGACCAACATTCGTTGGATCCCAAGGAAAGTGCACGAGGCCTAACCCTTTGAAAGTGCACATGAGAGTGGACTTGCGGAGTCCCGAAGTTCTGAAGTCAATCAGAACCGTCCATCATTAAGGCTGATACGTGGCCTAAGATCCACAACTTCAGAGGGTTGTGGACAAGGAGGAGGACGAACATCTGAAGCAAATCCTGGCCATTGATCGCCAGGGGGATACGTGTCAGGAGATCGTATATTTAGGGTAAATTCACTTTGGAAGGAAACGAGTGCGTAGAAACATGAAACTCCTGAAATCCGAAGAGCCGAAGTAGATCCTGTCCGTCGACCGATAGGAGATACGTGTCGATAGATCAGAGACTTTGGGGAAAACTACTTCAGAGGTTTCCAAGTGAGGAGTGAGACAAACTCTCGAAGCCCCGAAAGTCAGAGATTCAAAGCGCCAAAGTGCCGAAGAGTCGAAGCATCAAAGAGACGAAAGTCTCTGGACCGTTAGATCTAAAGAGACATGTGGTGATACATCGCAAGCTTCGGGTAAATTACATTGGAGTTTCAGTTGAGAATTGAGATTCCTGAACCCCGAAGACCCGAATTGAATCTAAACCACCAGATCTAGAGGGATGCATGGCGACGGATCGTGGACTCCGAAGAAATCTGTTCGAGAGTTTTCAGTTGATATTTGAGATTCCCAAAGTCTGGAGAGCCGAAGAGCCAAAGTAAATCTAAACTGTCCGATCATCCAAAGTAGATCTCAGTTGTCATATCATCTGAAGTAAATCTCAAGCATTGGATCATCCAGGGTGAATCTGGACTGTCTGATCCAGAAGAGATATGGCATAGATCGGTGGATTCCAGGTAAAGTACCGAAGTAATTCATAGCCATTAGATCAAGAGGATAGGTGGCATAAATATGTAGATTTTGGGTAAAGACCCGAAGCAAGCCTCAATCATCCAATTCAAGTGGACATGCGACGGGAATCCTCTAACTTCGAGGGGAAGTGAAGTTTGAGATTTGAGATCTCAGAAGTCCAGAGACCCGAAGGAAATCTCAATCGTTGATTGAGAAAAGGGGTCGTGAGACCGTTGATCTAGTTGAAAGGTCAAACCCTCGAAGTAGAGGTAGAGCCACTGATTGAGAAGGATAGGTGTCCACAAATCGTCGACTCCAGAAGATTGATGTACGAAAGAAAGGAAAGTTTGAGACTTTAGAATTCTGAAGTTCGAAATTCCAAAACAAATCACAGTCATTGATTTGCAAGAGGTTAGATCTTATCCACATCTTAAAAAGGGATATATTTGAGTCGTTAGTTCAGAGGCACCATCAATATTGTGAGATCGACGGTCCCGTAGCATTGCAGGGATTTGAGATGTGTGAACTTTAAAAAGTTTAGGGAGGGTCTCAATCCAAACCATGGTTTTGAAGAAAGAACACATGGAGGCTCGAGGAGAAATGAGGGCCGAAAGGTAGTTTGATTTTAAACCACCTTTGGCCATGCCCACAATTGTGTGTTTGCGTAAGGTTATCACCCAAGGTCACCTCAAGGAGGGGCTTATCAAAAAAGGGGCTAGTGCCCAAACTCAGATATTTCTCAAGCACGAAGGGAAGGTCGAGGGTACCATTAGACCTTCACCCAGAATTCTAAACGGTTTGTGTTTAATTACAGAGTGAGACTATCAGGGTCTCAGAGAGTCGTTGGATCCAGAATCAGAGATCCTTGACTGGGAGGTCGGACTGGTTCCTCGACTTCCCAAATTAGAAACCATGGATGGAGAATATGCCCTTTAAGAAAAGAGATAATTTTTATGCCCCATCGTGGGTGTGTTACAAATTGGTATCAGAGCATGGTTACAAAACTTGGCATGCTTGGGCTCATGTATGAGTCGCGTAAGGAGGTATTGCTATCTGCATTTATTCCTTGAGGAGAAGGACTATAGATTGAACCTGTGATTTTGGGAATTCTTGTTGAATTTCAGCAGGAGAATTTCTTTAGCCCTTTGTCAAAGTGATAACTACTCTTACCAGAGTAGGGATATGCTAATTAACATTTATAATAATACTTGAATGTGGATAGATGAAGGTGGCAGGTTTCTGTCAAGAGCAGCTGAAGCCCAAAGGATGGATGACCGAGTGTTCGTAACACTGCTTCTAAGCATGGGCAGTTGGAACTTCAGGCACTCATGATGGTAGATTGTATAATGGTTAATAGCTTTGTTGGCTTAAAGGAATCAGATAGGATCAGGTAGGATCCCTGGCAGTTATAGTTACTGCTCTATATTAAAATCGGAGTATATAACTCCTCATGAACAGAGAAAAGTGAGATGGGTAAAACCCTATGGACGCTGAGGCAAGAAGGTTTTCATAAAGAGGAAAGTGACCCTAGTTGGTTATTTCCTTGAGAAAAGGCAACATCAATACAAGATATGAGTGCGAGATTAGTCCTGTAAGTTACTAAAATCTCAAACTAAAGGACACTAATAAAGAAATTAAACTATCAAGTGAATGCATGAGGTAAAAAGGTGCAAGATATTCACCTAATTATACACGAATGTGTATACATGATCATAAGGATGATTGGAATATCCTTGGGAAAAGGATATAGAAGCCTGATATGTCCATGTGCGTGAATGACATGGAAAAAGTGAAAGCAATAAGCTAGCATGATGAATACTTATATGTGTTTAATTATGCTTGAGTACATGGGTTTAATGCATTATGGAGCTTCCTAATATGAAGCCTGATAGTAATACTAGTTAGGTATGAATGATATTAAACATGCAAGTGATGAACAAGTATGATGTAAGTCAACAAAACCAGAAAATGTATGGACACATAATTTGGGTACATGACAAAGATGCATGCTTATATTTCTTATGGGATATTTGGTAAACTATTGAAGCTAACTCACGGCTGAAGCCATCACAAATAGTATGGATATGCAATAAGGAAGTTATGTGCTAAAGGAGTTCCATATGGAGGAACTGTGTGAAGACTCTGTTAGGAAAACAAAGTCACAACCTTAATGACTATTGAGAATTAAGCAGTGAGCCACAAGATTATATGAATATATATATATATATATATATATATATATACCAGAATCCTGGATTACATTTTGAAAAACATCATGTAATGAATAGAAGACTAATAATGAATTTTGACCATTCTGATAATCGAATGGTAACATGCAGGATGCACAAGTTAATGATTCATTATGGGCAAAAGATTTTGCTATTAAAGCGTGCTAATGTGTCCTAAGAGTTAGGACAAGCCTAGACAAGGGTTTCTTAGTAAAAGAGTAGAAAGATCACAATAAGTAAAGGGGGAGAAAAGGAGGAACACTTTCCTCACCCTAAGAACCCTAAATTGTTTAACAGAGCCACAGGATTAAAAGAAAAGTTGTGGAAACTGGTATAGTTGGTAAAAGGAAAGTAAACCCCCTGAGTATTATTAAATGAATGAATGAGCATGTTTAACTGAATAGACTTGGTTGAAGACATGATTAAGAAAAGGCACTGAGGCCTTAGAGATAACTCGACTGGGATGAAAAGTCCCAGGCAGTGTAGAAAGAGTTGGAAGAAGGGGAGAGTTCTCAATTCTTTCCTTGCTGAGTACTATGTTTTCTCTTGGATGAGAAATATGGTACGCTAATGAAAGTAAAAAGGTTTTGGCACCATAGTGGTAAGGATTGTATTGCTGAAGATACAATCGAAATTTGTTTGTGTTTCACTTGTGGAAAAATTTGAGGATAATGTGATGAAGTGCATAAAGATATGCTAGGACATTTTGAAGATGTTTTATGAATTCAAATGTTATGATACATGCATTTGGTTTAATATTACCACTAATGTAATTGTGACTATGATGATGCATGCTATGTATAGAAAGGAATTGGAGCTATTGAGGAAGACAATTACCAATGATGGGAAAACTCAAGTAAAGGATGACCAGGAGAAGGTTGCGGTTGAAAGATTGTTGACAGGGCTATAAAAGTCCCCATAAAGCACTTTTGATGAGGTAAAAATCAAAAAGAGGGTGCTAGCAGCCAAGAACTAGTATAAATATATTATTTCCTATGTGGCACAAGGTATGAAGGGATTTGGTAAGAACCCCTTCTGAAATATTTTATTGTCTTAGTGCTATGCATGAACTTTTGAAAGGTAGTTGTATGCCTTGGATACTCAAGTAAGATATGATTCAGGATGGAGAACCTGAATGATAGAGGTATGAACCTCTGGTAGTAAACATTGTTTGTAACACTTGGAAGTATTCATGAAATGATATGTCATGAATGCATTGACCAATCAAGGAATGCTTGAATAAATTCATGTGAAACTTTTGAGTTCATGTGTACTAATTTGGGATCGTGATCAGCTTATAGTAGGAAATATGGTCTTGTTGTAAGAATGAAAGAAAATGAATAAGCCATATGAGGAAAATGTTGGTTAAATTCCAACACACCATGGCCAAGAACCAGTCATAAAGTGTGACAAACTTGAAAACAATGCAAGATTGCATTGGGTATGAATGTGGCCATGAATAATTGGCACATTTGTTAAAATCCTTTGAAATGTTGAATTTCGTTTTGAAAGGTTTGGTATGTTGAAATGAGGCATAGGCAAGGAATGGGATTCCCTTTCTATGTTTATATAGATGTGATGAACTGTTAGTATGTATGGTTTTGAATATAGATATATAAACATGGATGCATGAGAGACTAACAATTTGTTTGTCTATGTAAAGAATGAATTCTAGGGAGGAAAGAGGTCTCGGATATGGCAGCGTTGTAAGCCCATAAGGAAGACCATTTTCTTATTGATCCAAACCGCTATGGGAAGGAAAGTACCATAATTATGAATCTGGTTCATGTGTGGAACAAATATGGAAATAAAATGTGGAATTGGAAATCTATAGGTGACAGATTTACAATAAATATTGAATTTAAAATTTTATGATGTCTCATGAATTTTTGTATACCTGTGATATAGGTGAAAGGGAAAGATCTGTGAAGAAGTGCAGAGATGAGAAACTGAGCTCTCAGGTTTGAGGGAGAACTGTGATAAAGAGTATAATATGATCGCATGAAATAGAGATTGACTCAGGAGAAGGAGAGTAACCTTTGTCCCTATCTATGATTGAGTTGGGAGAAGGAGAGTAACCTTCGTCCCTAAATATTTTTGTTCTAGGAGAAGGAGAGCAACCTTCTTCCCTATCTATTACGGTACCTAGAGAAGGAGAGTAACCTTTGTCCCTATCTATTATGGTACCGGGAGAAGGAGAGTAACCTTCGTCCCTATCTATTACAGCACCAAGAGAAGGAGATTAACCTTCGTCCCTATCTATTACGGTACCAGGAGAAGGAAAGTAACCTTCATCCCTATCTATTACAGTACCAAGAGAAGGAGAGTAACTTTCGTCCCTAACTTTAGCTGAGCCGGAAGGATGTCAAGCTGTAAAAGCATGAAAAATGGCTACTGTTGAGCCATGAGAACCTCGTGGTAAGCCATGATCACCTACAATATGTTGTGTTGAGGTAACACAAGCTGGAGGGATGCCTCGACAGAGAAATTCTGAGGGATGCCTCGACTGTAAGACTCAATAGAGTCTTTGGAATTCTTTTTGTGCGAGAAAACATTAGCAGGGCATGATGGATCACCTGAGGGAGTATATAGCAGAGAAGGGGATGCCTGAGCCTGGGCCTGGAGGGTGAGTGACCGCAAGGAAGAGGAGACCTTAATAGTTCTTGTAAACTATTGATTGGGATCATGCACACGATGGGTATTTCTTCCTGTGTGAGAAAACCTTGGCAAGGCAAGATGGATCACCCGAGGGACTGTATAGCAGAGAAGGGGATGCTTGAGCATGGGCCTGGAGGGTGAGTGACCCCAAGGAAGATGAAACCTTGATAGTTCTTGTAAACTATTGATGAGGATCATGCACCCAATGGGTATGTCAAGGAAAAATAATGAGCCTAGATAACAAACAACCATGTGGATACAAATACACAAACTGTGCAGATAATTATTGTCCAACGATTAGAAAAACAATTCCTAGAAATTTTTATACAATGTTATTACATGAGACTATGATTAATATGTTTTTTGTCCAAGAATTATTGAAAGAAGGTGACAGAGATTAAGGGTCTGAAACGAGACCTGACCAAGAAAGAAAGATCAAGATTTCTGAAATAGTTGAATGGGAAAGGCTTGACAGGTGTTTTGAGGAAGAACACCGAAGACCGTGTTCCTTTAAGGGGGAGGGTATTGTAACATCTTTGTTTCCCCCAACTTGTAATTAATCATAAAATAGGATTACCATGCTAAGGCATGTGGATAGTGTAAATGTAGTATTCTTTGAGTTGCTAATAACTGACTATGGGGGTGAAGCCTTGAAAGTACTAGCCATGATATCACTAGAGGAAAGAATGAGAAAACTATAAGAGAGGGCTCATTATATCAAATAACCCCAAATTTCCCTTCATGGGGGTAATAAATCTCCTTTGGATCCCAAGGAGAGAAACCAGTTAATGAAGAAAGGACTAGTGGTTGAATTATCAACCACTCCCATGAATGGAAGCATGGTCTGACTGCAGAATGTCAACTTGAAGTACCACTGGGTATGACAGACCAAGCTGACTGGAGTTCCCTTTTGACAGAAGGAACAAAATGGGTCGAGAACAATCCTAGGAAAACGATATAAGAAAATTGGTAAGGAGAATGCAGGAGATCCCCAACAGATGAGAAAAAAAAGGTCGCGAGCTTGATGTTGAGTGAGCATCTGATAAACTATGCCCAGGGCCATAATAGAGAAAGAAATCTCTAAAAGATTTAATAGAACAGAACATGAGCGGAAGCTGAAACAGAGAAAGAATCCTTGAGAACTGTGAGAGTTCCCTGGTGATATCATGGCTTGGCACGGGGGTGGCCAGAGTGATAAGAATGAATGCCTATGAGCCTATGGTTGAGTGGAAGTACGAACACCCACAATTAGTTAGTTGGCTACCACCTGTAATAGATAAGTAATTGCATATCTTGTGTATTTAAGTGGCACTGTGAGTTAAAGTTGCATATCCTATTAATGTTGCAGGGATGGATATGTTTTCTTAATAATTTATACTGTACCCTTTTTGTGTCTTCTTGATTGTGTAATTAGGCAAGTAGGAAATTGTATGAATTGGACTTGTTTTTATACTCGTAAATGCTTTTGTCTCATGGTGGCTTAAGCTAGAGCCACAAACTGCGAGTTTGTCGACCATGGGAATAGTTTCATGTATGCATGTCGACCCTCCTATTCATTCTGAGTCCCTTGGAGGATGGATTTTGTTAAGCTCAGGAGAGGTAGTGAAGATATGCACGGGCTCTCTGTGAGGAAAGTAGAGACTGAGAACCACTTAAGTTCTAAACTTGATGAAGGAGCTCAAGAGTTGTGCAGAAGACCCTTCTAAGTGTTAAGCTCAGAAGAAAGAGCACAACGCTCTTAAATCCTTCATAACTGACAAAGCTCAGGAAGGATATAGAGATTCAAGTATCAAAAGGGAATATCCTTTCATTTGGAAGACGAATGGACGAGACCTTTCTGGAGGATCCAAGGATCTATCGAGACCCACCTTGACTGTCGGATTTGTGAGTTCAGAGTTCGTGTGATGGGAGAATCATGTGTTGGTGTGAGTAAACCTTCGAAACCCAAAGTTGTGATGCGATCTAGACCGTATATCCAAGGATCTATAGAGACCCACCTTGACCATCGGATCTGTGAGTGCGGAGTTCACGCGATGGGAGAATTATGCATTGGTGCAATTAAAATTCTGAAACTCGAAGTTGCAATGTGATCTGGACCATTGGATCGAGGAAGGTCATGGAATGTTGATCCAATGCGAGCTGATTAATGCAAATATTACATGGGAATTCAAAATTCCCTAAGGACTAAGCTCATAAGAGACTAGCGCTTTTTAGATGCGTAGATGAGGTCTAAGAGGCGACCTTGTTTCAAGTTCATAAGATCAGGAAGGAAAATGAAAGTTGGGACCCATACATTAGGGCTCGCAAGAATTAAATCAAAGGTCGAGACCTTCGAAACATCTGAAATATTCCTAGTCATGGAAGAAAGCGAAAGCTTGGGAGGAGGAGAAATAGTGACTGTTAGATCGAGCACTGTGAAAGATTTGGACCATTGGGATCCACGTCCAGACAATTAGAAGAGCGCACAACAGGAGATCAGATCTGGGTCATCATATCTGAGCACGAGGACCAACATTCATTGGATCCCAAGGAAAGTGCACGAGGCCTAACACTTTGAAAGTGCACGGGAGAGTGGACTTGCGAAGTCCCAAAGTTTCGAAGTCAATCGGAACCATCCATAGTCATGGTTGATATGTGGCGTAAGATCCACAACTTCAGAGGGTTGTGGACAAGGAGGAGGACGAACAACCGAAGAAAATCTTGGCCATTGATCGCTAGGGGGATACATGTCAAGAGATCGTATATTTTGGGTAAGTGCACTTCAGAAGGAAATGAGGGAATAGAAGATTGAAACTCTCGAAAGTTGAAGAGATGAAGTAGATCCTGTTCATTGGTTGACATGAGATATGTGTCGATAGAATGGAGACTTTGGGGAAAACTACTTCGAAGGTTTCCAAGTGAGGAGTGAGACAAACTACCGAAGCCCCGAAATACGGAGAGTTGAAGCTCTGAAGTGTCAAAGAGCTGAAGCCCCGGAGAGCCAAAGGGATGAAGAGTCGAAGGTCTCTGGACCATTACATCCAAAGAGACATGTGATGATAGACCGCAAGCTTCAGGTAAATTACAATGGAGTTTCAGTTGAGAATTGAGATTCCCAAAACCTGAAGACCCGAAGTGAATATGGACCACCAGATCCAAAGGGACATGTGGCGATGGATCGTGGACTCGAGAGAAATCTATTCAAGAGTTTTCAGTTGAGATTTGAGACTCCCGAAGTCCAGAGAGATAGAGGGTCAAAGTAAATGTCAACCGTCCGTTCATCCAAATTAGATCTCATTCATCAGATCGTTCGAAGTAAATCTCAAGCGTCAGATTGTCTGAGATGAATCTGGACCATCTGATCCAGAAGAGACGTGGTGTAGAACGGTGGATTATGGGTAAAGTCTATAAGTAATTCATAGCCATCATATCAAGAGGACAGGTGGCATAAATATCTAGATTTTGGGTAAAGACCTGAATCAATCCTCAACCGTCCGATTCAAGTGGACACATGGCAAGAATCCTCTTACTTCGAGGGGAAGGGAAGTTTGAGATTTGAGATCTTAGAAGTGGAAATATCGACCGTTGATCGAGTGAAGGGGCCACAAGACTGTTGATCTAGTTGAAAGGTCAAACCCCCAAATCAAAGGCAAAGCCCCTGATTGAGAAAGACATGTGTCCACAAATTGTCGACTCCGGAAGATTGAAGTACGAAAGAAAGGAAAGATTGAGACTTGAGAATTTCGAAGTCCGAAATTCTGAAACAAATCATAGTCGTTGATTTGCAAGAGGTCAGATCTAATCTGCATCTTTTAAAGGGATATATCTGAGCCGTTAGTTCAGAGGCNTGAAGTACGAAAGAAAGGAAAGATTGAGACTTGAGAATTTCGAAGTCCGAAATTCTGAAACAAATCATAGTCGTTGATTTGCAAGAGGTCAGATCTAATCTGCATCTTTTAAAGGGATATATCTGAGCCGTTAGTTCAGAGGCATCGTCAATATCATGAGATCGACGGTCCCATAGAATTGCAGGGATCAGAGATGCGCAAAATTTAAAAAGTTGAGGGCGGGCCACAATCTAAACCACGGTTTTGAAGAAAAGACACGTGGAGGCTCGTGGAGAATTGCGGGCCAAAATTTATTTTGATTTCAAACCATCTTTGGCCATGCCTTCAATTCTGTGTTTGCGTGAGGTTATCACCCAAGGTCACCTCAAGGAGGGGCTTTTCAAAAAATGGGCTACTGCCCAAACTCAGATATTTCCCAAGCACGAAGGGAAGGTCATGGGTACCATTAGATCTGCACCTAAAATTCGAAAGGTTCTGCATTTAATTAGAGAGAGATACTATCAGGGTCTCAGAGAGCCGTTGGCTTCAGAATCGGAGATCCTTGACCTGGAGGTCTGACTGGTTCCCCAACTTCCCAATTTAGAAACCATGGATGGAGAATCTATCCTTTAAGAAAAGAAAAAACAATTGTGCCCCATAGTGGGTGTGTTACACCTTCCATGAAATTTTGTACCACACCTAAGATTTTTGGCACTTACGGAGAGAAAACTGTTCAGACTGACAGTAAAGTACATTCTTGGAAAAGTCATGTTTTGGATACATGCAGAGAGAAAGATCAATGAAACAAAAAATTGCCAATAACATTCAGGATTTATTTAAGGGATTCAAAGCCTATTCCTATGTATGAACATGATAGATTCATTTTCATCGGGTGGAGGACTTGAAGAACCATTAATGAGATTCAAAAGGATTGCTCTCAAAATAACAATTACAATGTTAAAGAATAGAACCCTTTGGAGATGTCTAGGGTTAAGTTTTTTGCATCATCAACTCTCAATTAGTGATAAGGTTTTGGATCTTTTAAAATATTCTTGAAATTCCACACTTGGCTAGCCTCACATGGGGTATAACTTCCTCACAGATTGAAGCTATTTTTGTATAGTTGGAAATGTCAATCTGTAGAATAGTGCTAAGGGGTTGGGATCTAGGATCACAAAGTTTTGACAAAAATATTTCTAGAAGGTTCTTGAGCAAAAATCTCCAACATTTCCACCTAGAGAGTACTGAGATAGATGACTAAATATATAATTATTGAATCTAAATCAAAGTAACTTGAGATGTGCACTCTTGAAAATTCTAAATGTGAAGCTTCATGATTTGTTAAACCTAGGTGACTATTTTCGGATAGACGACACCTAGAAGGATGAGGACCCTACTAAGGGACGAGACTCATTGTTCCCTTATGTAGTTTTTAGTCATGTACTTGATGGTACAATCCAATGCCTTAGGATTCATAGCTCATATAATGAGCATAAGGAAAAATTTAACATCTATTTACAGTTTATAAATAGCAAGTAGATCATTACTTACATAGATGCACATAAAAACATTCCTTTCAATTCTTTCACTTACTAAGCATGAAGCATAAAATAATAATATAGGATTGATAAAATATGTGTTCAAATGAGTTGCTCTGGAAAAAAAACTAGGGTGAATCATTTTCCACCCAATGATAGGGATATATTGATGTTGTATTTCTACCTATAGCCACCCCCTAACTAGACCATGATACCACCAGGGAGAATATAAGAAATTCTTAGTAAATTTTTGGTAATTAGCAAAATCTCCAAGGGTCAATTTCATAGGGAATCTCCTCACTGGGCTCTCAGGATCCCCATGAGTTTTATATTCCCCCATTGTTGGCTCTCTTTTCTTACTTCACACACACCCAGAAAGGTACTAAGATATTAGTCCACTCATAAGCTTCCACCTGAATTTTCCCATACAATTTAGGGTCCGAGATAGGGATTTTTCCATTGATTCCACTCATGCCTTGGATCAACTCATGACCCAATTCTTATTTATTTATCCTCTACACCCACATGCATGAGCCTTCTTTCATGCAAAATCAACCCCATCTTTCATGCAATTTCCCCCCCTTCAATGGTGTGCATGTTTCTTCAATGGTGTGCATGTTTTCCAAGGAAGTAAGAGAAACTTCAAGAGGGTGATTTGAAAATTCATCTTTCACCTATCCCATCCTCGAGTACTCAACCCATTCCTCTCATAATTGTCAAAAGTGTTCCTTCCACCAACCACATTCAAGGATTTTCTTCGCAAGTCAAAGAGGGAAATGGAGGATAATTAAAAATCAATTTGGAATCACAAAATATTTTCATAAGGGTGGATATGAATAATTAGACATGTTGAACCTCTTCTTATCCCCCTCATTATTCCCCAATCATGGTATCCCCCATTTGTGGTATCATGGTCCCTATAGGTGCTCACACTTCATTCATCTCCTGGCATTTTCTTATTATCTTGAGGGCATAATATTTACCGCATTTACATGTCCAAATCATCACAAAATCCTAATTAATTATCCATGTTGGAATTAAAACAATACTTAGCGAAACCAATTACATCTTTAAATAGGGGGTTAAAATGAACATCTTACACCTTGGGTGTACTAGAAGGAAATTATTTTCTCTACTTTGTCGTCCCTTAGGAAACCCTTCCCCTCTAAATGTGATCATAATGGTGGAAAGAAGGCTATAGTCCAAGGCACCAACAAAATTAGGGATACCATTGGGCACTTGTGTAGTGCTATATAATTTCCATATTCAATATCACTATAGGCTCACACATGACTATCTCACGTGAAATTTTTGTCTCACGATAGGATCATATGTCTTGAATTCCCTTGGTTATCAGTTCATAACAAACACAAATGACATAACATTTTATCCCATATGAATTCTTGAAGAAGATTAAGCAAATTTTGTATGTATAAGTCTTCCCACTTTACCAGAATAGGTGGAATACCATTCAGATAAATGAATTCAAGATACAAAAACATATAAATTTATGATATCAAATCTTTATTGAAGGAATTATTACCTAAATTCCTTTAGTATCTATCCAACATAATCATATTAAATCATTACATACATGGTTTCCATCCTCATCTTTGATTTTACATGATCAATTGGTGTCTTATGGAGGCTCACATACTCCTTTCACCATCCTCTTGATCCACATTTTTCTATCCTTTTCATTCTTCATAAGGTTGGTTGTCATATGTCGCAGTATCGTTAACATCTTCAACCATGTTATCGCCATTTCTAGCTAAATAATTACATCAATTATATTTAATCATCATGCTGTGTTCATGGAATTTCTAACAACATACTAATCTTAATCAATATCTATATGCAATATTAACATATATGCACCAAGAATTATTTCTCAACATGCACAACAATGCCCATGCATTCCAGATATTTCATACTCCTACATTTATTACATTCTCATGCCTTAATTATCTTTACATATAAAACTTAAAGAAATATAAATATAAATCAAAAGAAAATTCAAGGAAGTTTCCCTTTCAATTCCTCTACATGGCAGGGATTTTTCACAACATAACTAATGTAATTCATAGCCTATCTTCCATTCAAATAGTGGATTTGTAGTTGTGATTTTATTTCCAAGTAGCAATTCACAACATTAGAAAACATTTATGTTTTCTACTATTACAAATATACATCTCTACCTCTATCAATAGAATAAAGGTTAAGATGAGAAAATCCCCCTCATTAATAGGTATTCCTTTCCATCTATGTTCATCATTATGTCTACAACAAATTACTCAACATCATGTATATTTCTATAACATTTGTGTGGCTTCCTCTACTATGTTATGAAGATGCCTTTTCTATCTTGGGTTTACTTCATGTCCCATGTGACTATGACAACAATCATTTTCTCTTGTTTTGAGATGTCTTCCCAATATTCTCTCTATTGCATCATTGCTTCCTTTCGTAGAACAATTCCATCCAATCCCAACTTGACCTTTCCTCATTTCCAACCCACAATAGGAATATAAGCTTCATTCACTACATCCCTTTTGTTGGGTATGTGTTATATTCTTTGCAATATTGGTCCCATGTACTCTACACTAATATGGGAGAAAGAGGGTGGCCTTGGGGTCCACCTTGCAAGGGGCTTTGGGCGCATAGCCCCCAAAAAATAATTGTCGATTGTTTTAGTCCATTTTTTGTGGTTTTTTGGCACATGGTTTTCGTCGATGGTTTTCTAATTGTGGTTAAGGAATTACGGTTGATGACTATTTCGAGTCCATGGATTAGGGGTTTGGATGCCATGGGATACAATATGTATATTGTATTGTAAAAATGAAGAAAATGAATAGAATATTAGAGGTGCATCTCTAAACACGTTGTTGGTTTTCCCAGTTTGGGTTTCCAAGGTAAAAATATTTGTGTAATGTGGGTGTGTGCCATTGTGTATTTTCTGTTTTTATTAAGAACATGTTTGCAGTAATTTTTTTTGCAAGGTTAGAACATTAATTTGGTATCAAAGATGTTATTGCTAGAATACTAAGAGGGGAGGGTGAATCAGTATGAGAACTAATACCACTTTTAACCAAAATATATTATCTTCAACTTTATCAACACTTTATCATTTGCATTCAATGTATCATTAGCAATATAAATAAAAAATGCATAATAAACAATCACATGAACAAAATACAATAAAATTTACATGGAAACCCAAATGGCAGAAAAACACAGAATGATTTTCTTATATATCAAAGAATACAATCATTGGAAGCACCAACTTCCCAATTATCCAAATACAACTAGAGGGAGGCTACAAACCCATATTTATAGGCTCCAATCTGAAGGAAGCTACAAATTTTTGTGGCTCCAACCAGAAGGAGGCTACAACCCCCTGATTCTTAGGCTCCAACCTGAAGGAAGCTCCAACTCCCTAAGTTCTCTGACACCAACTAGAAGGAGGCTACAACCTGTTTCCTTTCCTCATCTGCTACCTTGAAATATAAGTGTAGACCAAATTGTCACTACTTCTGATAATCAATCTATAATCAACCTGTCATCCAACTTATCACTATCACATCAAACTGCAAGTGATCATCAACCTGTAACTGATCATCAACTATGCATCAACTGTGCAAAACCTCTAACTTGTCATTGTCCCTATCACTATCCCTATCATTGTATCTGTCACTAATATATCAACCATATCCACTCATTTATACTATATCAACATCAATTTTCCAAACAATGTACCAAAATGTACCTCAAGCATGCAACATAATCAACCAATATCATATGTCAAGTATATGCCTCAATTATATTCCAATATCACATATATGTGCCTCTAATGATGAACCATAACAACCATATACAATATACCAAATATATGTATCAAGCATCTATCTATAACATCAAAACATGGACCTAGACCATATTCAACCATATACCAAAAGGGTCTCCAAGACATGCCTTAAGCATGTGCCATACCATCCATGATACAAGCCTCAACTAAACACATATAATACATACCTTTATTCATAAAGAAGACGTGATGCATACAATCTCATATCAACCAACCAACATGGTGCATATCATATTCAGAAAATAAGGGATATCATATTCTTCAAACCCTTTTCAGAGATCTATGACTTTCTCCTCTACTACTCATGAATATATGTGATTTTATCCACTACAACCCGCAGATGTTCGTGCCCTGCTGACCTGTAACCCACATATAACTCATAAACTAGGGTTATCACTTTTTATGCAACTCCAATACTTTCTCCTTCGATCTTCCTTCGCAACCTCAGAATTTATATTTCAGATTCAACCTCACATTCGCCAATAGACCAAAATTTCTTCACAAGATAGATAATCAATAGAGATGTGTGTGAGTTATGTTTATGAGAGACTCCTTAAGGTTTATTTATACTTTTTCTAAGTAATCTCTTTCCTTACTTTAAGGGTTTCTTGTTACAACCACTTAACCCTTTCATTAATTGAATTGTAACCAACTAGGGGGCATCTTAACCAGTCTTTGGGGTTTCTATATTCACAAGGACATAACCCCTCAACCGTAAGGAATGGTGTGGAATAACACCTATCACAAAAAAAAATGATGAGGACTATCCATTCATGAGTGGTTTACCTGCATTTACATTTTCCTTCATGACCTTATTCCTCAAAAAACTTTGGGTGTCATGACCACACCTATGGGTTTCTTGTAGACTTATTCAAATCATCTTTATGTGAGGGCCACACTTAAATCTACACCATAAGAGGACCAATTTGGAGACTTCTCCAAATAAACCCATCACATTTGTTGACATCAATGACAATCACTGCTTGTTGACATCAATGACAACCAAATGTCCAATAATATCATCCCCCTTTGGAATTTATGGCAACATTGATGGCATTTTAATACTCATGTTCCTTCTCATTCTCCCCCTGTGAACATCACTCCCCCTATCTACCAATTTTCCAACAATATCCCCTTTTGGAATTGATGGAAACATTGATGGCATGGTAATTATCATGCCCTTTTTCATGCTCCCCCTGTGACCATTGCTCCCCATGTATCCATGCACCTTTTATTTCTCTTCATTTCCATTTCTTTATTCTTTCTCTCCCCCTTTGACATCAATGGAAAAGGGCAATTCTCCTTTGAGGATGATCCACTTGATTGCAAGCCTTTTCTTTTTCTTCATGGTGTTTCCTCATGCAAGTCTCTGATGTATCTGAAAAACATTAAAAATATTATTTACTTGGATTCTTCACGTCTTATGCTTCTCTCCCTCTGTCTTATTGTTGCTAATTCCATGTGCATCACTGTGGAGAAGAAACTACTCCAAGTTTATGTCGAATATACTAAAAATTCTCCCTTGGAAGAGGTTCGGTGAAGATATGTACAATCTTCTCTTTTGTCCCAATGTACTCTAGCTTGATGTTCTTCTATGTAACCTATTCTTATAGAAAATGAAACTTAATTAGAATGTGCTTCATCTTGGAATGCATTATTGGATTTTTAGATATATTGATCGCACTGGTGTTATCACAGAGTATTAGAATAGGTTCGTCATATTCCACATGTATATGTTGCAAGGTCTTCTTCATCCAGAGAACTTGAGTGAAACATGTTTCCATTGCAATATATTATGTTTCTGTTGTGGACAAAGATATTGATGATTGTTTCTTTCTTAACCATGATACTAGAAAATCACCTAAGTAGAAGGCTTCTCCACTTGTACTTCTTCTATTCTCAATGCTACCTACCCAATATGAATCTATGTAGGAGACAAAAGATAGATCATTCCCTTTAGGATACCAAAATCCAAAATATTATGTTTCTTTAAGTTATATGAATATTTTGTTTACTACCATAAAATGTATTTATTTTGGTGTTTCTATGGTTTTCATCCTTAGATTCATCATCCTTGCTCAACTTTCAACTACTCTTCATAGGAGTACTTATGGGTGTAATGATCCCAAGCCATTATGCAAGGATCATCACTATTTTGGTGTCTTTCTAAAACTTTTTCTGAGTGAGGTATTTCGTCAAACACTTTGTTGATCTACCTTTTAGATGTGTTCATATGTGTGTATGCATAAAATAATAGAAAGAGATTACCATGGAACATAACTCAACCATAT
>SNQJ01S0033426.1:39086-54485 GCA_010110895.2 Picea sitchensis | reverse complement strand
CACTATTTTAAAAAACAAAAATTGGAAATTTTAAGAAAAATTCAGATGAAAGTTTTTAGCAAATGGGGATCCCAAGTCAAAAATTAAAGAATTTTTTTTTTACATGTTATTTTTCCTGAAAACATTAGAGACATCCTACTTTGTGATCCTTGATATCACATCGTGGAGGAGAGCATACTTATTCAAAACTTAAAGAAAAAAACTGAAAAATAACATCCTACCTACTCTATGCTAATTAGAAGTTAGAAATTAATTACGTGTAAGAACATTTCCAATTTAACCATTTTCTTAATAGGAGAAAGAATATATTCACACACAATTTCAAAAATTGAAAATTAAAATGTATAGAAATGTGTGAAATTAATTGTGGTAAATGCAGTACAAAGAAATAAGGAAGAAAACATTGAATTGTCCTCATATTCACTTGAAACCAAAGTTCAATGAGGCTTTCGTATGTGTGATTTCCTTTCCAATTCATCTTACTTGCATTATTTTGTTGGTCCTCCTCGATCTCATGTTCGAATAGTTGTTTCTCATTTGATTCTTCGAGTGTCGATTTTTCTTTTTCTTTAGGAGGAGTGACTAAGTCTTTGATTGTTGTCAAGATCTCATCTTCCTGAGAAGATGAGATCTCGGATTTTGCTAGGATCTAAGAGAGTTGTTCCAAGGTTATATTCATTCTAAAATCATCTTACTGGTCTTCAAATTAGATACTACAAATGAAAAAATGTTACAAAGAAGTATGAGACATTATGAAACAATAGTAGTACAAAAGTAGCATAAAATCATAGATAAACAGGTACAAAATCAAAAGCAAACTTGTATGAAAGAAATAAAACTTGCATAAAAGAAATAAAAGAAAGCACTCTTGTAGTAAAATAACCACATTGGCAGGAAAATAAATTGCGGGAAAGTAAACACATTGTGCAGGAAAGAAAGCACGCTTGTAGGAAAGTACATTCCAGGCAAGTAAACAAACTGAGAAAAGTAAACAAACTAAGAACAGTAAGCAAATTTGCAGAAAAATTAAACACTCTTGTGGAAAGGGAAAAAAAAGGCTTTGGAGCAACCCATTAAAATAGATGCACAGGTTCTTACCTCATATTAAAATTTCTCCTCCCCCTTGTTGTGTAATTAAAGACAACTTACCTACCTAAGATCTAATCCCTTTAGCACCTCCCCGACAACAACGCCAAAATGTCGAGCGATTTATATGCTAATGAATTCGACATAAAATTGGGGGCTCGTAAGATTTGAGGTGCAAGCACAATATATGAAAGATGAAAGTAAGCTAACCTAATCTAATGATTGAAAAGGAAACACATGATTGAAATTGAATTGCATGAAATAAACGAAAGAATGAAATTGCATAAATTACACCTGATTGAGAAAGCATGATATTGAATTGCGTGACATAAACGAAAGCATAAAATTGCATAAATTAAACCCGATTGAGAAAGCATGAGATTAGACAAAGGAAAGATCATCTATAACATAAATAACAAATAAAAAATGACAAACATATGTGATCTCACATAAAAGCTATATTAACAACTCAAAATAACAAATCTATTATGGATAAATTGATCTAAAACATCAACTCTATTACAACATGATGAAATCCATGACTAACTCTTTATCTCAAGAGAAAAGACTAACTATGTTCTTCTTTACTTTCTCTCTTCTTATCCTCCTCAAAAAAGAGGAGAGAGCCCTCTTATTTGTAAATGAGTTCTTTGAAAAGAAGATAAGCAACTCATAATTACAATTCCACTTTTCTCTCAACCAATTTTATATAATTACAAAATGGTTATCCCTTCAAATCCTCTCCACTTTTCTCTCAACCAATTTGCTATAATTACAAAATATGTATCCCTTCAAATCCTCTCCACTTTTCTCTCAACCAATTTGCTATATTTACAAAATACTTATCCTACTTTTCTCTCACAAATTCTCTCATGATATTCCTCCTTGAAATTAGCTTGAATTATCTCCTTCAAATTGTGAAAAGATGGAGAAAACATTTTAGAAACTTTTGAATACTCCTTGGTTGAAATCTTCAAATATCCCTACATTACAAAGCTCACACAAATATTTGAGATATATATGAAAAATATATTGATTTCTAATATTTAATCATAAATTCTCGTTTAATACTAAAATGAATAAAGTGGAAAATAATAAGGTAAAACCCAAATGTATTCATGAAAAGAGTATAATGAATGGTTAAATAAAGTGATAAAATGTGAGGAATGACGAAAGGAAAAGAGGATGAAAATGTCACAATTCTGAGACTCAACAAAATCCATTGAAGATGGAATTAATTCAAAGAATCCTTCTTATCCTTACATCGAATATATACCCTACATCAACTAAAACGCATGAAGTATTGCATTTATGTGTAAAAAAGGAAGGGTAAGACTAAATACAATAATAAGGATAATAGTTCGTGTCTTGGCCCTTATATCATCAAGTAGAGTTCTGAAAAAGAGAAGTACTATTTGAAAACCTTGGATGGGAAAAATATGCCATTACTAGTAGATGGGTCTCTTCTCTGACCCTACATTAAGGGTACTTGACTTCTTCAGGGCCTAGGCCCTAGATAAGTAGGTAGGTCATCTTGCTTTCCTTGAATTTTCATATTGGTTGCTCATGGTAGTTTAGGTGCATTTCATTTTTCATTTTCCTCTAATTTCACTTTTCTTTCGTCATATTACATGCTTAGTTTAGAAATTTTTTAAAAAATGAAAAAAAATATTTCTAGATTAGTTGTTATTTTCAGTTTTGATATATATGGATGAAGGGTGATATAACCACCCTAGATTTTGCAATTTTTTGTTTCAGTGTAGGCACAGGTCGAAGAAGAGATTTTGTAGTTCACATGCACTCTACGATGAGTACATGTCCCCAAGTAGGAGCCAGATGTGATCCCCATTTCTTACGGATATCTAAGGAGATGATGTATCGATGCCCTCAGGTTGCATACATGGAGTAGCAAGAGACATCTTGATCAACAATGTCCACTTGCATAGAAAAATACCCACCTCACCACCACAATTCCAAGTTCATCATGAGGGCATCCACCATATCAAATTGATTCCAAAAGACATTGGGTCCTTCTCCATGAGGTACAATCGAGGTATTATGGTGAGTTTTATTTCAATATTTGAGGAATTTGAGTTTGTTGCATTTTAAACTTCCTTTGATTATGTAATCTCTTCCTGGAAATTATGTTATTTTCCTTGTTTCACCTTGGTGGTTGACATTGTGCCCTAGTAAGCAGGTTACCCTTAGGGATAGGTTTGGTACTGGGAGGTCCTCTTGATGAGTGATTGTGCCATTCTAGACCATAATTGTCACTTTCCACACGTAATCCCCTCATATCCTTACCTTTAGGGATTTTTGGGTATACTGACCCAAGAAGGTATTGTCCCTCATTTCATGGGAAGAAGGGGTTGAAGACTTGGATTCTTGTAGCTCGAAAAAGATAAAATAAAATCATGAAACTTCTACATGCGTACCCAAGGATAACGAGGAAAATGAAATTTCTCTCATAAGAAACTAATAGGACCCGTGGAAATTAACTAATACAACATTTCAACCAAAGTGGAGCATGTGTGGGAATTGTTTTTCATGCTTAGGTAGAATCCCCACGCATTGTCTTCATCTTGGGGAAGCATGATGTGACCAGGGTAGAGTCAAAGTGGGAATTTTTTTTCATGCTTAGGTAGAATCCCCACCTTGGCTTCAGTCTAGAAACATCTTAAAATAACAAAAGGAAATAAATGGGCTTGGAAAAAGGTTGCATTGAAAATGAAGGTGCATAACACACTCTACAAAGGCACATATAAATGAGACATTACGACCCCTTATATGTCATGAAACCCATGCCCAAAAGTCATTCCCCCATCTATGTCACTTTATACAAATGACCTAGAGAGGGGTTCACTTTGGAAGCACTCCTAAATTTGAGGTACGATTCACCCAATAGGTCACTTTGTCAACCCTCCCATACCTAAACTTGGCAAATTGCATAGGGTCTTTCAACACTTGTTTATTTTGATGAAGTGTTTTTTTTATGAACATGATTGGGTGGCTCTTTTATTGAATTTATTTACTTATCATGATTCATTTTACTTGAGATCATTGGAGGGTGTATTCATTGTCTTTGCAAGACCTATTTGGTGGATAGATTTGGAAGAACAAGCCTAGTGTGGGATTCCTTGGGGATTGAATCCCATAGGTTGGATACCATGGCCTGCACACCATAAGATGAACGTTTCCTTTGGATGAAAAAGGAGACACCATATAGGACTTTTCCTAGCCCCTACTAGCGCAATGTTTGGCCTCTTGAGGCTAAATCATCACATTTTGAGGCGTGACATCACTCTAGGTATAGGGACTTGGTTGTGGAGTTGTTGATGATGGAAACTTGGAACATTTTAATGGGAGGAGGCATGGATTAAAGGAGGAAACCATAGATCATGAGAATAAGGCCTTATGAGTCCCAAGTAATTCGATCCTCAACTCCAACAACCTACAAAAACTGCCAAAATGTCACCCTATAAGAGGGGTGACATCACATTAGGGTTTCTTATGTGCATTTCTATGAATAAATTTGAATTTAAATTGTGTAAAGGGGAAAAATAATGGTTGTTGACCCCTCTCTTTGTGGTTACCCTAAAATTAAGTGGAAAAAATATTTTTAGAAGATTTGTATAAATAGATATCAAACTCTTGTCATTTTATCATATCTCTCCCATTGTGAGAAGACTATTGTGGCTTAAATTTGTGCCCTACTTGGGAAATTTGGTATCTCTCTTGTGCAAATCATTTTTGGTGATATATCTTGGTGCATTTTTTAGCTAAGGTGGTGCACACCTATTGGAGACGTCTTCTCTTTCTTATGAATGGTCATTGCTTGGTGAACTAGTGTTCGATCTTGCATCTCTCTTGAAATTGGTAAGGAAAATCTTCAATTGTTAGTTCTTCTTGCTTGTTTCATGAATATTGTTTGCTGAAACCCTAGGAGTATAGGAGAATAAACCCTCCATTAAGTTTCATCTCATTTTATAGTTTGTAAGTCATTTATTTCAAGGTTTCTAGGAGGAGTACAATGGTGTACACCCTCCTAGATTTACCTTAATTTGATTTGCATCCTCTAGGGAGTAAAGTGATTTACACCCCTAGGGATTTTTCTGATCTAACTTATTCTTTAAATACTCCATTAACCTAAATTTTAAAGTCACTAATCCGATGTTTGCATTGGAGAAATATTTTTTTTGCATTGGTAAACGTGATTTAGAGAGATATTGATATCGTTCAAGTTGGAATCTTCTCTTGATGCTTTGAGGTTGCTAAAGCCTCTAGGGAATATTATTTTTCTTAGTATTCTTAGAGATATAACTCAATAATAGCTAGAGTTATTAGGTTTGCAGAAAATTACTCTCTACTTTGATTAATATAACTCACATTTCAACTATCAAAAATTGCTAGTAAATTGACCCTATAATCTACTATCCCCAACACACCTTTTGGGTGGATTACTTGCTTATTTTCTAAGTTAAAATTTTATTTTGTAGCAATAGTTTACTACAGACATAAGGATGATAAAATATTTTTGAAATACTTTTTTATAACACCCTTATTTTGTTTCTAAAGTCTTATGTTTTTATACTTGAGTTATACTAGTAATTGCTAGTTTATCTCTTGGATCATTTACGTGAATTTTAGCATCTTGTTAGGAGATTTAAAAACAATTTACATGATGATATATATATCTATGATGACTACTGAAAATAGGGACAACAAGATTAAATTTCTTTTCCACTTAACTTTAAGCTTTCATACTTGTCTTTTCTTGTCTCTCGAGAAGGTACAATCATCTTTTGTAGGTACTCAAGTTTCTTGGAAACTATTAACTACTTCTGAGATTCATTTCCAACCTATATTCGACTTAGTATATTGAACTATAGGGGAATTACTTCCATAATATCACTTTTCATCTCATTTACCCCTAGGTTCACCCGATATTCTATTAGGTAGCTAGAGAGGTAGTGGGAGGCCCAGAGAGCCCATAGTGATAATAGTGGACACCATTCAATCTAAGATGGACTAGGTCCACTATAGTATTAAATAAGACCCACTATGATAGTTAGATATAATAAACGTAAAAGGAATTACTAGAATGTTATACTTCTAGAATCTTCCTCCTCTATAATGTTTTTAGGTGGTTGGTAGCACTATATAAATGAGTTCCAACAATGTAATGAGACATGAAGAGAAGTATTGTATTTGGAGTGGTAGCTCAATATGAATATGCCCCCTCAAAGAGGTAAGTGAACATGAGAGGATCCCTTCCATAATAGGATCCATTCTATGGTGTTTCCCTACCTCAAGGGTTTTCTTATAATAAAGTGTGGTTTCTTCTAAATTTCTCTGTGGATCTATTATGTATTTAGTATTTGTGGTGATTATATTTGTATATCTACTCAAGTAATTAACAATTGGTATCATAGGTAGAGAGGTAGTGGAGGGTGAAAACGACCCATAGTGATAATAATGGAGGCCATTCAGTGTAAGGTGGACTAGGTCCACTATAGTATTAAATAAGGCCCACTATGGTAGTTAGATATAATAAATGTAAGATGAATTACTAGAAGGTTATACTTCTAGAACGTTCCTCCTCTAGAATATTATTAGGTGGTTGGTAGAACTATATAAACGGGTTCAATCAATGTAATGGGATAGGAAGAGAATTATTTTATTTGGAGTGGTAGCTCAATAGGAGGATGCCCCCGTGAAGAGGCAAGTGAACAGGAGAGGATCCCTTCCATAATAGGATCCATTGTATGGTGTTGCCCTACCTCAAGGGTTTTCTTATAATAAAAGTGTGGTTCATCTATATTGTTCTCTAAGTCTTTGTGGTATTTATTTATGGAAGTATTTGGTACTTAGAAATTGGTATCAAAACAATTTCCTTGGCAAGAAGTGTGGGATTGTTTTTTCTATTTTTGTAGGTTTTTTTTCTTCAGAGAATCCAAAGAGGGTTGCAACATTCTAGATGATTTATGTGCATTTCGGAGAAAATTTGGAATAAAATGGTTGTATATTTTAGTTCCTTTCATAAAAACACCCAATTTAAAAAAAAACAAAGTCTGAAATGAAGTCGAGGAAGTAAAGTTATTGAAGTTTTAAAATATGTTATTTTCTGTGGACGACCGCGTGATTTTTTTATTATTTCTATAGCAGCTGGGGATGAATTTTCCAAAACAAATTACAGATCTGAGTTCCTATCACAATTTCACCCAATTTAAAAAAAAAAAAACATCTAAATCGGAGCTCTCAAAGTGAAGATATCGCTGATTTAAAATTAGTCATTTTTTGTGGTTTTTTGTGACGACGACAATGCTGCAAAGTTCATAACTTTTCATAGGGTGCTCATATTGCTACCAAATAAATTCCATTGGATAGAAAATTTTAAGATCTTTATTTTGGTATATTATATTTTATATTTCCAATGGATGTTCGACTTCTCATGGAAATTAGACGGGAGATTGAAGCCCTTGAGACAGGTGCTCAAAAACTCGAAGCGATCGCACTTGCAATGCAAGAGAGATACGTTATACAGGACATCAGGGATGCATATAATCGAGAAGCAAATGCTTGGCATAATTTTGAGGATTCTTGTTATGATTGGTATTTGGGTAGTTGTCATTTATGGTATGAAAACCATTTTCATCTTCTATTTGATGACTCTACTTCGCCTTCTGTAGAGCACATCCTGAAGAGAAGACAAGAGCTTTCTATGCACACACTTCTTCATTTTTATTATTCTCCAGTAGTAGTGGATGAATTTTTGGATAGTTCTACATATCTTGATCCACTTGACCAGTGTCTCTCTTTGGAGCATCATTTTCAGTTGGCTATAGTGTTTCTATACCTTTAACATGGAGTTCACATGAGCACTTGGACATGGGACCCTAGTTTACAATGGTTGTTGGACTACTTCATCATGGTGCCTTGCATTCCTACATGGGACTCTGGTTCTCTAGTCTACTTCAGAACTATGCTACACACTTATCCATGTGACCCTGGTATATGGTTGTACACCCTCATAGCAAGCATTGAGGGCAATGCTTTCATAAGGGGGGTGGAATGTTAGGTAGCTAGAGAGGTAGTGGGGGGCCCAGAGGGCCCATAGTGATAAAAGAGGAGGTCATTCAATGTAAGGTGGACTAGGTCCACTATAGTATTAAATAAGGCCCAATATGGTAGTTAGATATAATAAATGTAAGAGGACTTACTACAAGGTTATACTTCTAGAAGATTTCTCCTCTAGAATGTTCTTAGGTGATTGGTAACACTATATAAAGGGGTTCAAGTAATGTAATGGGATATGAAGAGAAGTATTGTATTTGGAGCGGCATCTCAATATGAGGATGCCTCCTCGAAGATTCAAGTGAATAGGAGAGGATCCCTTCCATAATAAGATCCATTGTATGTTCTTTCCCTACCTCAAAGGTTTTCTTATAATAAAAGTGTGGTTCTTCTATATTGTTGTATGAATATTTGTGTTGTTTTTGTATGGAAGTATTTGGTACTTAACATATTCCCCCCTTGTGCTGGATTCTTCCTTCACTAGAGCGAGGGGAGGGTTTATTTGAGGTGACAATGGGTAAAATCTCCCACCATTATTTCCATCTCATGGATTGGATCGGGATTTCCCAGCCTACAGTTTGTGTGATAAAAAATATCTTTTTCCAAAGTTTTACATCCTCTAAAACCACTACCTCCCTAACAGTTCTAGGATCATCATCAGTAATAGGCGAAGAAAAATTTGAATAGAAATCAAGTGGAGTATACCTTTTCAGTTTCCTTCTTTCTCAAACTGATCTCCTCAATACTATATTATGATAATCTTCTTCTTATTATTCTCATTCTTCTAAAGAGTGTGTTTCATTTTCCTTCAATTCAAACTCTATTTCCTCTAGTTCTTACTTCTTTGGTAGGACTTCCTATTTGAAAATATCTTTGACTTATCTAAATACCACATATCGGCTATACACTAATTTTTTAGTTTCTGGGCTCCAAAGCTTATAATTTTTTAGACCATATTTATACCCTATAAAGATACACTTTTCATCCTTTATATCTAGCTTACTCCTTTTATTCCTTTCGAACATGAACATGGGCATCACAGCCAAATACCTTGAGATGTGTTACAAAGGATTTCTTACCAATCCATACGTCGTGTGGATTATTTTCATGCAACGTTGATTAGGGTGATCAATTGACTAGGTGACATGCAGTACCCACGACCTCTACCCATAATTCTTTTCCTAACCCAACACCACTAAGCATGCATCTTACTTTTTCTCTAGACACTATAGGAGTTTTTTCTTCTTCAAATCCAATTTCATGAAAAACTAAACTATTACACCCATCACTAGTATGCTTTCTTACAACTTATACAAAGTTCCAAACAAAACTCCCTTCATCAACACCATTTCTCCTCAAACCATCTTGTGGGTTTCTTTCTCAAACATTACTTTTACCCTTGCATTGTCCATTTTGCTTGCAAAAATCAAATTTTTGGGCAATATTGGGATGTGCAGAACACCAAGGAGTGTTATAATCCTTCCATCCAGGAGCTTCAACTTGACTTTTCCTCGTCTTATGATTTTGGTTGTCAATTCATAACCTAGGAAAACATCACCTACATCATAGCTTTCGTACTCACAAATACACTCCCTGTGAGTAGTCATGTGAAAGGATGCACCTTATTCAACCAGCCATGCCTCATGATCTGCATGTATCCTTGAATAAGCCAAGTACACATCCTCTCCTTCTTCCATGTAGGTTTTTTCATCATTAGAAGGACTATATTCATATCTCTTCTCTCTATAAATATATTTGGATCTATATTGCTTCTTGTAGTTCCCCTATTTTCCACATCTCCTACATACCTTTACAAATTTTCAGGGAAATTTAGATCTACCCTTAGATTTAGATCTCCCACTTGAGGACTTAGATCTATTTCTTTCCTAGGAGCATCCTCTTGTAAATAATGCATATGTTCTCTATCCTTCAATTTTTTTCTATATAATATCCTCCGACAACAAGGATGAGACCACATTATCGAAAATTAAAGCAATTTTATTACTACCTATGGCCAGAACCACAATATCTCACAATTTTGGTAAAGGGAACAATAACCCGATACACTTCTCTTCATTAGAAATATTGATATTAATATAATAGCTGACTTACCATAATATTGAAGACGTTCAGATAATATGTCACCAAGTCTCCATCTTTCATCCTCATTTCGTACAACTTCTTTCATAGGAAAAATTTATTTACCAGGGACTTTGACTGATACAAATCCCATAATTACTTGGTTGCATCTTTTCTTGACGCATTCAATAATACTAAATCTGAGAGACACGACTGGATTGTTCTCTTCTCTTTTCAATCCAACTTTTCCCAGTCTTCTACTGATGTTCTTGTAGGTGCAGTACCTGGATCCACAATGATCCACTAGTGTTTTTCCACTAACACATCTTCCATCTTGAGCTTCCAAAACTCAAAATGTTTCCCATTAAATTTATCGATCTCTATTTTCAAATTTTTTTCCATCTCTTTTCACCTGAAGAATTGATACCACAGTTCTCCCACTATAACAAAGTTTATCACAGACCCCAACCAAACCCTTAGCCACAAAGGTGTCCCCCTGAAGCCAATAACTGCTGGACAATTGGTTGTCAATGATGTCAACAAGCAGTGGTTGTCATTGATGTCAAAAGATGTGATGGGTGTATTTGGAGAAGTATTCAAAGTGGTCCCCTTATGGCATAACTCTAAGCATGGCCCTCACAGGAAGACACTTTGAAGAAGTCTACAATAAACCCATATGTGTGGTCTGTTAGCACATGTAAATTTTTGTAAAAAATTTTGTGAGTTGGTCAATTTGGTTTTGACAGGGAAATTTTTCTAATGTATGTTGTTCTTCATGGGACAAGATTTTAAGTTTGATTTTTAGATATTTTGAGCACCAATTAAATTTTTCTAAGGTATGTCGTTCTTCATGGGACAAGATTTTTAGGTTGATTTTTAGATATTTTAAGCGCCAATTTGGTTTTGACAGGGAAATTTTTCTAAAGTATGTCATTCTTCATGGGACAATATTTTAAGGTTGATTTTTAGATATTTAGAGCAACAGTTTCACAAATTTGGAAAATAAAATTTGGCTTTTAGGCCAAGTTGGCTTCTCCAGTTTTATAAACAGACTAATATAGTCTTCGTAAAAACATTTGGGCCCAATATCAAATTAATTCCATCAAAAACCAAGGTCTATGTACATGATTAAGCACCTACCACAAGGCATACATAACATCGGGCCCAATATCAAATTAATTCCATTAAACACCAAGGTCTAAGTCCACGATTAAGCACCTGCCGCAAGTCATACACAACATCAAATTAATTCCATCAAACACCAAGGTCTAAGTCCATGATTAAGCACCTACCACAAGTCATACACAACATCAAAAGACAACATACAAATCAGATCCTAGCGCACAAGCGCCAAGTCACATGGAGAAGAAAACAAAGAGGGGGTAACTATATGCTCAACTAGTTGAATAAATTGAGAGCGTTGGAATATATAAACATATAGAAGTACATTTTCCTGACAGATGTGGGATATATCCCATAATCCAAAGAATAAAAAATGCCCAAAAACGTGATGCCACCAAATGTTTTCAAATTCCATATATCAACTGTAATGAGGGTAAATTCTCGTGAAAATGCCAAGGGGAGTTTTTGTCTCCATTTTCCCTTCATACTATTGAATTCAAACCCTTTTTTCACCGATTGGAATGTATTAAACATTTGAGACAATCTTTCAGCATGGATCCAGAGGTTTCCAAGATTCTAGCCTTACGAATTTGGCGCTCAGATATGTTATGGTTGCTGCAATTAGAAATTATCAGAGAAGAGTTGTATTCCATTACCAGGACATGCTCATCACCTCCTAATTTCAATGAACAAAAGCATGATCAGGCACGCTTTAGTGCTGCAAATGATTTATCTATTTCCAAAGTTCCAAATTTTTATTTTTTATGTTTTGGCAGGTGTTCGCTCTGGGATTGATCCAGAGAGAGGGTCAGAATTTGCTTGCCATGGAGTTCACCATCGTCAAGAGAATCCAGTGAAGGAAGATGTTATCATCTTGGGTATGCCTGGTCCATGGGAAAAAGACAAATTTGGAGGATTTTGACCATTATATGACTAAAATAAGCGGCCTATCGAACTGGCCAATGGAAACAAAAGAAATAAATCTTGACTTGTTGAAGTGTGGTGTATATGGGGGACCTTGGGTTTGTTGCACAGGTCTACACTCTTCTGAAGACTAATAGGCTTTACATTGAAGCATGTACTCTTTTTATATTTGTCTGTCCACTTTCAAATTGTAGGATCAGTCCACTCAATTGGTGTACAATAAGGGCTCAAAAAGACACTCATGCAAAATCATCTCAATTAAGTGTTGTTAATGGAAGATCTATGTTACAAGCTTCAAGCTTCAAGTAATTACAATACAACCATCATGCGTGAAGCACTAAGCAGCAGAAGAAGACAAGACGATATGTATCTTCACATGGAAGCCCTAGAATTAAGCCATTCAAAAAATACAAAGCAGAAGCACAACATATGTAATGATCCCAAGCCATTATGCAAGGATCATCACTATTTTGGTGTCTTTTTATAACTTTTTTTGAGTGAGGTATTTCGTCAAACAATTTGTTGATCTACTTTTTAGATGTGTTTATATGTGTGTATGCATCAAATAACAGAAAGAGATAACCATGGAACATACCTCAACCATATGCAATAAGATAGACAAGCCAAAACATCTCAATTCTTCTTTATTCATAAAATAGAGAAACCTGCTACAATGAAGATGCCGATTTGGAATGCTCAATAGATGGCCAAGAAGATAGAAAATAGATAAGAGATGCTACAAAATGCTCCCGCTAATACAAAAGATGCCTCCAAAGGCTGAATAAGAAATGAAGATCAATACAAGCAGATCTGAGTACAAAACTCTCCAGTTGAAGAATGCCACGCTCCAACAGAAGGCTGAAACCCTCAATAACTCGGCCCTGCTGCCAAAAGTGTGCAATCATCCTAAGAAATATGCCAACTAACAGATCGAGTGATGGTAAGAACAACCCAAGTGCCCGAATCTCCAAGATCCCTCTCAATCTTTGTAGATCTGAAATTCCCCACAGAATGGTGCGCCCCACTGGATGACTGAAACCCTAGATAATTTGGCCCTACTGAAGGAGGCCTCCAAATGCTCTAAAACTCTCCATAAATATAGATCGGGACACTGCAAGTCACTAGGTGAATTCTCAGGGTCAGATTTGAAGTGTAACCCCTCCAAACGGACTAGATTTGGATCTCAAAAACGCCCTCCTTCTCTTCAATTCGCCCCACTGCTCAAGAAATAATCTAAGCTATAAAACTATCTCAAAAAGAACTAGATCTGATGTCCAAGGCCCTGCAATGAAAACCCAAGTGATAGAATCCTCAATAGCCTTTCCAATCTCCTACAGCGAATCTCTCTCCAAGGATGGTGCGTCCCCCAATGGTGCGCCCTCCTCCTCTTCCTGTGCCTTTGGTTGTGTAGAACCTCCTGCACTAATGTAGATCTGAATAGAATGGTGTGGGAGAGTATTTAATCTCTGAGACCAAGCATGGGACAAGCTAGGTGGAATCTTTCACCACCGAATCATCCTCTAGGGTTTCTTAAGTCAAAACCCTCAAAACCCCCAATGTTGGGCTCACTAGCTAGAAGCCAGAAATCAAAATAAGATCATACATGAATGAATGAGAAGAGGCCCTTGCCTTTCCTTTATACTTTTGGCTCACCTTGTCCCTCCAAAGTGACTTTCATTTTATTAATATTTAATTAATTAATTAAATCACTTTAATTAATTAATTAACCTTTTTACCTTTGAAAATCTCTTTATCTCTCTTTGTGGCTTCCCTGGCCACTGCAAGTCTCTTCTAGCCATCCCATCCTGTAGTGTTGCTCTTCCCGATTCCAATGAGCTATTACACTGAGAGGTTCCTCCAAGTAATGTGCCCAAAATGACCTTTTCAATGAATTCCATTGACTTATAGCTCAAAATAGTCAAAATCATGGAAATCGTTGGAATGCAACGAAACCAAAGCCAACCTGTGCGGAATGGATCATAATGATGGAATATGATCATCAATGCAAGATGGAACCCACAATTCCTCTCAAATACCCCTGTACTCGCTATAGCATACATCTGGCTACTCTAGGCACCATAAATCTCTGCCCTGTGATGATGTCCCAAAGTGGGGACATTACAGTCCTCCTTGCTAGAAAATTGCTTGTCCTCAAGCAATAACCAAATCATCTCAAATAAAATACTAGGATCCCATGTCCACCTGTGGGATACACAGTAGAACCCATCCAGAGATGAACACTCATGCACTCTACCCCCTGGATCCCATATCAGGAAGTGAACTGCAATACCGTGCAAAGCATAGTCCTGGAAGATATCAACCCTATGTCACTGATGCTCTCCCACAATAATCTGCCATCACTGCATGCTTGTCATCGATACATCTAGTGGATGCCCTGATCATAGCCTCACTAACTCTCAACTGTGTTGCCAAGTGGCGTGACTCCTGATCATGGTCATACTGAGGTGCCATCTCAGACCCTTTACTGCTAGTGTTAGTCCTGCTAGTGCCAACTCTAGAATCCCCAAAAACACCCTCTTCATAAGATGATGTGTTGAACTGTCCACTGTCTACTGTGCTGCTAGGTACTCCTGTATGCCACTACATCCCATCACTAGATACTATCTCCCTCTGAATCAAACTGTATCCTGTATGAGCAGCCATATCCTCCTGTGCACTCAATCTGCTACTATCATCTGCACCTGGATCCCATAGAGATGTATCCAAACATGTGATATGGTAGTCCTGACTACTAAAAAGTGCATCCTCATCAATGCAGACCGATCCTGGAAGTAAGTTCTCCATCAACCTATCAGCCTCTGCAATTTTCTCAACTAATGGAGTCTCCAATAGCTGTGACTCAATCTCCTCATGCTGATCTATATGTGTAAGGTCCCCTCTCTGTACTCCCTATACCTCTTCCTGGATCTGTGGGTCTACCTTTCCATGGTGTTCATGCTTCACACTAAGCTCATCCATCATACCTGACGTGCCACTGATCTCCTCATGTGACGTGGCTATCATGGGTGTCTAAATAGGTGACAGATGTGTCACGACCCCCATAGGAAGCTCATCATCTCTAGGTGCTAACACATGTGACTCCTCACTAGTGTC